>VDFB02328397.1:0-13067 GCA_007258455.2 Sequoia sempervirens
AAAACCAGCAGCTACATACAAGCCACTTTGAACAATATTGTGCGAAGTGATTGAAGGACGGTGACTGCCAACTCCCATAATCCGACTTTTGAAAGTCTCCAAGTTGAAAGAGCCCAAATTGGTGTCTGCCAGCTTGCCCAACTTCGAAGTGAACTTTGACTCCAGCATGAAAGACTTGCCCAATTTCTTGATCACAGCCTGCCTGGAAGCACCGTTGTTGTCTTTGCCAGCTGCTCTTACTTCAGCCATTTGCAAACAATAAACAGTCATCAACAAATTAACTTAGAAAAATAAATAAAATATCATGCAGGGCTGCTAGTCGACTTCAAGAACTTGAGAAGTTGCAATATTCATATCCCATTTGCAAACCTCAACTTCTCCTTTTAACAAATTTGAACTTTCAGCAATTAGAAAGTTTCAGCAAGAGCTTCAGCAACTTCGACTTCACACTCTGACTTAGTAAGTTTCTAAGCGGGCTGCAACAACTTCAATACTTGAGAAAATCATCCAACTTCAATCAACAACTAGACTCTTTTAAATTCGCACTTCAGCAACCCTCCTCAACAAATCGAATTTCTTCAACAACTTTCAGCTTGCACTGCAACTTCAAGTGACTTAACAAATGTGTCCTTCAGCAACTTCAACTTAGATTTTTAAATTTCAGCTTTAGTCAATCACTTCAAGTCATACCTCTTCAACAACCTTCAGCTTCAGCAATACTTCTCAACACTTAACTCAGTCACTCACTGCAACTTAAAACTCAGAGCAAAATTCAAATGCCTTCAGCTGTGAAAAGAATGAATGACTTTTCAGCTCTTATATCAAAATCGAATTCTAGAAAGAGGCTAAGTTTAGAAAACTCATTAAATTTCCACTGCTTCTCTTCAAGAATTCGAATTTCCCTCCTCTGGCATTTGCAACACTTGTCACCTGACAATTGGAATCTTGACCTTCTAGAAATTCGACATTGACTGGCGTAATTTGAATTCACTTTCGAAAATGTTTATTTTAAATTCACTCTTCAACAAATTTTAATTCGCCAGCCGGAGCTCTGTCATTCAACTTTTTATTTATCTCTGACTCTGGGAAATTCATACTACGAAGAATTCAATCAAAATCATCTAGGCAATCCATTTCGAGTTCGCTGTCTGAAACATTTTATTTTTGAAAACACATTTTACTCAACTTGCCTTAGAAATTTTTTAAAATTCCCTTAGGAAAATTCATAAATTAAGTGCCGATCAAATTCTTCATGCCGAAAGTCTTGGCGAAGTGCAGAAGGCTTTAAGATCCACTCCTTGTCGAAGATCTTTAATACCCAGAAGAGAATTTTCTTCAGAACTTGTCGAATTCATGGGTATACAATGAACGGGTTCATTTAATTTTTCTTGAATTTTGAACCTTAGGAAAAATAATTTTCAACAAATTTAATCCATTTCTTCACATCTGTGAATGTTTCTCGTTGCTTTGACTTGAAAATTTTTATCAATCCTACAATGCCATCATCCTCTAACTTCATCCATTAACAATTTATTCACTCTTTAGGGAAATTTCACATCTCCAAGTCTAGGCGTGATTTTCTTCTAGGGAGGTGGAATTTTGCGCCTTAGGAAAATTTTAAATCACTTAGCATTTTTGAATTTTTGCCTTAGAAAATTTTCAATTGTCTTCAACCATTCTCCCTGTGGTGAGAAAATATTGTTTCAACTTAGAAAAAATTTCTTTCTTGAATGCCTTGGGCGCATTTCCTATTCCATGAGGGATATACTTCCTTTTAAATTCCAACGCCTAGCATATTATCCATCACTTTTCAACGCCTTAGTTATTTTATTTCACCACCCTCACCTTACATCTTGGCGCATTTAGCATGTGTAGGAGAAATAACTTTTACCACGCCTTGGTATTTTGTCTTTACATGCCTTGATTTGGGCGCATTTCCTATGTGATGAAGGATGAAACACTTTCAACGCCACCTTGACTCTTGTGCTCCCTTCTTTTGTCTTTACATGCCCTCATTTGGGCGCATTTTACACTTGATGAAGGATTAAAATCTCCAACGCCTTTGACTTATTGACTTCTTAACATGGGCGCATATTATACTTGCTAGAGAATGAGCGCATTTTGGCATAGGAGGAGGATTAACATCTTTGACTTTCTTTTCGACTTCCTTTTAGCTTGAGCGCATTTTGCCTATGGTGAGGGATAAACATGTTGACTCTTTGACTTTCTCTAGCTTCCCAAGTATGGGCACATTCTAGCATGTGTGGAGGATGTTTTTGATACTTAGAAAATTTTTCAAACATCTTGCTTTGTGAGGGCGCATTTTACCCCTAGAGGTGGATGAAACACTTAGAATATTTTAACAATCTTTACCATCTTGCATGGGCGCATTCTACCCCTTGAGAAGGATGGGCGCATTTTACCTATGGTGAGGGATGAAGCTTAACACTTAGAAATTATTTGCATGTCATCACCTTGAGGGCGCATTTGGCCTAGGCAGGAGGATGAAACCTCTTTGACTTTTGACTTTCTTGCTAGAGATGGGCGCAAATGGAGGCATGAGGTGGATAATCTTCATTACTTAGAAAAAAAATTTATCCTTTTGCTTGTGAGGGCGCATTTGGAGGTGGCAGGAGGATGAACTAAATACTTAAACATTTTTCTTGCTCTCCAACTAAAGTGGGCGCATTTTCAAGGTGGTGAAGGATGAACTTCAACACTTAGCCATTTTTCCATTTGCTTCTGCTTGTTTATCCATGCCCTACTATTTATAGTAAGTCTTTCGATTTTCACACTTCTAAAGCTCGGATCGATTTGAAATTTTAAGCACAAGACCCTCATGACCTTATCAACCTGTTCACACTGCCATTATGAGCTGGCTTGCTAAAAATAGCCTATTTCTAAAGGTGGTTTACTATTTATAGTAACTGTCTATTTCTGAGACCTCCACAACTCTGTTTGACTTGAAATTCAAATGACATGCTCCTCACCACGTTGGACTGCCCGCTGATACACCGGCACTCTGATAATCAAATGGGTTTACTATATTTTAGCTTAGTTTCTGGAAATAGACTTACTATAAAATAGTAAGGCTCCACTACTCTTCAAATTTTACCGGTGGATAGTTTGAAAGACGCTGATCGTAGTGGGATACACTGGTTTTCGAAAATTCTGACATTTTACCCCTCATTTTGGGTCCTGAAGCCGGAAACCCTAATTTGGCTTTGGATGTATATCAAACGACTTCCCTCGCTTTGATCTCTACTTCAGTTGTGACTGCGTTCGCTTTGTGGTTCCTCATGCTGAGAGAGCTCGCCGAATGTAAATTCGCTAAAATAGTGCGTAAACCTACTCAAATACTAACTTCATCCTCACGGTGTGATGTCAGCATCATTCTGCTCGAAACCTATTAAGAACGTTCGGTTATGCAAAGAAACTTTGATGATGTGCAACCCTAAAAATAGCCTTTGAAGGCTGAACTCTGAAAGTTGTTAAATCACTTCACATGTTATACTGTCATGAAGGTCTTAGAAAATCCAGAAGGAATCCTCAGACATGCACTGAAAAACTCTGCATCTAAGCATCGAAATCTGCTCCAGAAGCTGAACTGCCAAAAATAGTAAGTTGCCCGTTTCAAATTTCAATTTGTACTGCAGCAAAATTTTGATGTGTCTGATGCATGGTAACTCTCGAAACTTCAAGAATGCTGAAGGAACGCTCTGAATTGCACACTTACTAAAAATAGTAAGTAGCCGGAATCTGATGAAATTTTGATGAGAGCCTGCTGGAAGCATACTGACAACAATGCCAATCTCAGACTTCAATTTACTCACCTCATTTGACCACAAATTGGCTGGAAAGTACAAACCCTAATTTCAGACTTGGCCAAATTTCACATTTAGGCTTGATGATGGACACATCCCCGAAAAGGCAGACAGCGAAAAGAGACAAAAAGAGAGAGAGAGAGAGAGAGAGAGAGAGAGAGAGAGAGAGAGAGAGAGAGAGAACAAAGCCAAAAGACCAAAATGGAGCAAAATTTAGGGGGTCCCCATCTTTAATGGGGCGATGTGTGAAAAGGTCACAACAGGTCCTGGATATTAGAGAAGTACATTTCAACCATTTCCAGCATTTCCGTTTGAAGAACAAGAGGAAGAATTAGACTTTGATAATATGGTTGACAGGGATGATGAAGGTCCTTACAGGAATCGTCTTAATGACGAAGACAAAGAGGCTACAGATGTACTGAGAGGCATGGTGGCAGGCTAGGAACAAGTAGCGAACATCCTCCAGTAGCTTAGTACCAATGTTCAAAACTTGATAGTTCAGAGAGGGCAGAATCAAGATCGAGATCAGGAGGGTAGTATTCATGGAGAACCACACGGAAACATTGCTCCAGCACACACCTTTGAGAGACCCACACGCCCTACTTTTGTCATAAATGACGCTGAGGAAGAGGAAGAGGAAGAGGTTGAAGAGGGTGGCGAGGTTAATTTCACAAATAATATCATCACTTTGCATGATGAATGGGATGCATTGCCTCAGAGAGTTAATGATCACCTTAAATTCGATCGATTCATGGGCCAGAAGAGAGAACATACCAGAAACAGGACTGTCAGGAGGCCTAAATACAAGCATAATGATCTAAGACAAGCTACCAATAAACTTACCTTAGCTAACTTTGATGGCAATGGCAGAGTTACAACACATGCCTAGGTCAGCAAATTGGATACCTTCCTAACATTACGGCCTATGCCAGAAAAGGATGCCATACGATTTGCAGCTCTCCATCTTAATGACGTGACACATGACTGGTGGATTCATGGCATAGTAACACTTCACCATGACAAGATTACCTCATACCAAGAGTTTACAAATAGATTGGTCGAGAGGTTTGATAAACATGATCCCGAACTATACTTCAGAGATCTTGCACAATTGAGACAGTTGGGTAGTTTGGAATCATACATTGGAGAGTTCCAGAGACTTTCAGTTATGGTGACAGGCATTTTAGAGAGAAGGCTGATTATATTGTTTATAAAGGGTCTTTTTGAGCCCATGAAAGGTTGGATCAAGGCATTCGATCCACCTACTTTGCAAGAGGCCATGAGGAAAGCTCGCAATATGGAGCTTACAACACCTTGTAAACAATTTGGCTCAAAACCATCTACTTCCTACAATGATAATAAATCTGATCCAAAAAAGGATGAAAATTCTGATCAAAAGAAAAAATTTGCAGCACCTTTAGATCTTAAAACAATTAACGATTTACGTAGGAAGAAACTCTACTTTTACTGCAAGGGCCCATATGACATCAACCATGATTGTCCCCTCAAGCCTAAAGGACAAAACAGGCACATGGAGTGGTTCTTTGAGGGAGAAGAGATGACTGATTTTTCAGACCAGCAAGCTACAATTTATCATATAGATGAGAAAAAGTCTGAAAATGAAGCAAAAACAGAGGTTCAAACTGAGCTATAGGAAGCTCATATGTCCAACATGTAGAGAGAAGGTTCTTTCAGACTTCGTGGGATTCTAGCTGGACAAAGAGTCATATCTCTTTTGGATACAGGTGCAACCCACAACTTTATTGATTCACGGTTAGTGGAGAAAAGGGGTATTCAAACTCAGCAGTTTGAAGGCATTAGAGTGAAGGTTGCAGATGGGTACACTCTCAATTGCAAGAGGATGATTCCAAATTTGCCAATGAAACTCAACAATTTTGAGTTAACGCAGATTTCTATGTTGTGAACATGGGAGGTACAGATGTGGTACTTGGCATGAAGTGGCTTCATGCGATAGGAGAGTTCACACTTAATTTACGAGATATGGAGATGAAATTCAAAGTTGATGGCACCAATCATGTACTCAAAGCTATCAAGGACAGCAATGTAAAAGAAATTTCACTCAGGAGAATGGAAAAATTGATTCGGCATGACATGGTGGATTGGGCAGAAAAATGCAAGGTAATGCCTTCATAGAAGGAGCAGCAAGAATCTCCTTATCATCCAAATGTTCAGGAACTCCGAATCAAGCATGCAAAAGTTTTCAGTGCTATTCCACCAGGTAGACCTCCTGATAGAGGTATTGAGCATATCATAGAGTTGGAGGAGGGCACAAAACCTATCATAATCACACCTTACCGGCACCCCAAGCGATTAAAAGATGAAATTGAAAAAACTATCAAAGAGCTTTTAGCTATGGGGCGCATTAGGCTAAGTAAGTCTCCCTTTGCTTCATCAGTCGTTTTGGTGAAGAAAAAGGATGGTACACTCAGGATGTGTATCAACTACAGGATGTTGAACAGGAAAACCATCAAAAACAGGTATCCTATTCCGCATATAGACGAGTTGATAAACGAGCTACATGGAGCTTACTACTTCTCGAAGATTGATTTGAGGGCAGGGTACCATCAGATCAGAGTCCGAGAGGAGGATATTGAGAAAACCGCTTTCATATGTCACTGTGGACATTACTGCACTTTGCCGCTTATCTGCTTAACCAATGCCCAAATCCACTTTCACTACCATGAAATAAGGTTTTCCATCCTCACTTGAGGAAATTTATTTTGGTGTTCTTCTCAATGCATACACCGGGGCACAAATGTCCCGGAGGAACATAATGGTCCACTTGGAATGCAGGTATTGAGATAATTTGATAAGGAGTCCTGTATAATCAAGGAGTCCAAAGTGTTCCTTAGTATGGAAACCCTGGCCTTAGTCATATTACCATGGAGAGGGAGTTTGATGGATCCGCGTAGTGTTCTGTATATCATTGATTGGCAACCTTTACATTGACACACAAACAGGTTTGCATTGAAAACTCTTACTCATTTGCCTGCTGAGGATTCCACATGTCTTACCTTCAACAGGATTTGGATCTGCATAACCCTTCTGTAGGACATCTATAGCATAAAGTGCGTTTCTGGTAGTCAAACTTCACGATCATACGTCCAGCTTCTACCACCACCGTAATCTCACGTCATTTGAGCCGCTACACCGTGATACCAAGCAGGCATTGGTAGAGTCCTGGTGCAGGATCGAGCACCCGCAGCTTCGAGCGTATCGAGAGGTCCGTAAGCGGAGCTGGCGATTCGGCCGAGCAAGGGGAAATGTTGCCACCGTACGCAATGGCCAACGTACTAAATATCATTTGGTAGTAACGGCGTTAAACCGACTACAACACCAAACATTTCCTAGATTGCAGCAAGATCAGAAACAGAAAGACAAATGCATATAAATAGCAAACGGGCCAATCTTACAATTCCGGTATCTCCCAGGTTGGCCAGCCATAGTTGTTCACGATTATCTCGGGCCAGTTCACACCCCGACTTCCGGCGACATATATCGTAGACTTGAGACATAGGATAGTCGCAAAAGCAGATTCCGTGCTCTCTGTACAGTAGATGGGATAGTACAGGACAGTAGGTATTCTCTTGTGAGTGATCTTATCATTTACAAAGGGAAGATATTCTTAGTCCCAGGTTCTAAGATGAGCGACATGATATTGAGATGCTTTCACGATTCACCTATGGCAGGATATCCCGGGTACTTTAAGACCTACAGGTAGGTACAGGAAAGATTCTCTTGGAAAGGACTCAAGTCCTATATTCTTCAGTACGTCAAGGAGTGCTCTGTTTGTCAGCAAAACAAACAAGAGCATACATATCCGGCAGGATTGATGCAACCGCTTCCTATTCCTGAGAAGAAGTGGGAATGTTTGTCTATGGACTTCATTATGGGCTTGCCAAAAGCTCAAGGAAAAGACAGCATTTTTGTGGTAGTAGATAAATTGATGAAGTATGCTCATTTCTTCTCAATCACTACTACTTACACAGCTACACAGGTGGCAGACTTGTTTTTATGAGAGGTATTCAGGTTGCACAGTTTTCCTCGGAGCATAGTCAGTGATAGAGATAGCAGGTTTATGAGTAACTTCTGGCAGGAGTTATTCAAACTTTGCGGGACAGAACTCACTCCGAGCACTAGCTACCTCCCACGAACAAATGGGCAGACTCAGATAGTCAACAAATGGGTGAAGGGATACTTGAGAAATTACAGTTCAGGCCAGCAGAAGGCAAGGTTGAAGTGGTTATACCTTTGTGAGTATTGCTACAATACCATCACCACATGAGTATTCAGATGACACCTTACTAAGCGTTGTATGGATACGATGCTCCGAGTTTTCTTGACTTGTTACTAAGTGATAGCAGGGTACCTAGTGCCGGGGATCTATTACAAGAGAACCAGGATATTATGAGAGCACTCAAAGAGAACATTCAGAAGGCACAAAATCAGCAAAAACAATATGTTGATCAGCGGAGAGTGGAAAGATCATTTGAGGTGGATGATTTAGTGTATCTAATGCTACAACCTTATAGGCAGTCCACCCTTCATAAGAAGGGCGCTGAGAAACTCAAGCCACAATACTATGGACCATTCAGGATTGTCAAACATGTCGGTGAAGTGGATTATGAGTTAGATCTACCGGTGGACAGTAAGGTTGACAATGTGTTCCATGTGTCGTGCCTCAAAAAGGTGTTGGGACAATAGGTGACTCCTTCAACAGATTTATCACACTTAGATGATGAGGGGAAGTTGATTTTGATACTTGAGGCCATTCTAGATTCCAGAGAGCGTCATCTTCGGAGGCAGGTTATCACGGAATATCTGGTAAAATGGAAAGATCTATCGGCAAAGGATGCAACTTGGGAGGGTGACAGTATTCTACAGCATCCAGCGTTGAGTTTGCTTGCGAACAAGCAAATTCGGGGAGGACGGATTGTAATATCCCCGCTCTAGTCAGTTCTCAAGAGCAGTTGGGTTAGCCTATCTCTTGGACCCTTGTAGGCTAACAGGATTTGGTTAGAGGGTCAGTGGCCTTATTTGGTGGGTTTTGTCGTTTCCATCCTTTGACTTCAGTGATTGGCTCACGGCAGGCTTTGGCAGTTCAGTGATTGATAGGTTCTGACGGCAAGTCAATATGATAGGTTATGAGCAAGATATTAATATTCTCATGAAATTAAAGTGTTTTAACTTTATTTAATGGAATATTATAAAGTTAACTTGACTTTATAATAAAGAATTCACTTAAATTTATTTAAATGAAAAAATAAAACACTTTACTAAAAGGAGTGCTCACTTTTATAAATGTTGACTATTGAAAGAGTATAAAATACATTTTAAATGTATTTTAAGTGAAGAGTGTTGTCACTTTTAGGAATGCGTTCCTTTTTGGGGTTTATAAGTAACCAAAGGAAAAATCAAACTCATTCATTGGTTACTTGATATTTCTTCTTTGGCTTGGCTTGAGCTTGGTTCTCTGAGACAAGGGTTTCAGGATAGTTTATCTCTGGAGAGCGACAATTCTTCACAGATCTATGATTGTAAGACTGTGAAAGATCAATTGAATGATTGCAACAAGAGCTTCAATTCAGGAGTTCTACAGTGCTTAATTCAGGATTTTCTGTGCATATTTAGTAGTTTTCTTCAATAAAATACAAGAGAGTTTGAGAGACTGGCGCCTATCTTCATCTGGTGAACTTTTCAACTTCATGGCAGTACTTTACTTGCAGAGGACGCGGTTTTCTCTTGAAGTGTGTGGCTCTTGAATCAAGGGCGTTTGAAGTTTCTAGGAGAAACGCCTTCTTTCTTGACGGTTTCTCATCTTTTCCTTTGGCGTCTAGCTTCTTCAATGCATTTGCTTCAGTTTTCAGGTTGGAGATTCCATTTTGTAGCCTTCTACACTGGATTTCATCAGTTTTCATCATTCTTGTCTAGCAAACTGGAATATTTTCTTAATTAAATAATCTAGAGCATTTTGGGTATGTCTATCATATGTAATCTCTTTGTTACAATTATTTAATACCTTCTACACTTTCATTCTGTCAATTTTAGCTCAGATCTGAGATTTATGAGCAATTATGTTAAATCGCCCCTTCTATCTAGAAACTTTCTCTAAAAAACTAAAAAAACACAAAGATAATCAAAACTATAGGGGTTGAGTTGGGAGCCAGCAAGGCTCATCACAGACCACATTATCAGCGCAGATGGGGTACGCATGAATCCTAACAAGATCAAGGCGATCATTGATTGGCCTACACCAAAGAATCTCACTCAGCTTAGAGGGTTTTTGGGGCTATGTGGCTTCTACCGAAAATTTGTTAATGGGTATTCATGACATGCGGCACCACTCACAGATTTGACAAAGAAAGGGGCGTTCATTTAGACTCCAGAGGCGCAGGATTGTTTTGAGATGTTCAAACTAATCACGACTTCTTGCCCAGTGCTTGCATTGCCATATTTTTCTAAACCCTTTGAGCTACAATGTGATGCTTCAGGCGAGGGGACAGAAGCAGTCCTTATGCAGGACAAACATTCGATTGCTTTTGAGAGTCGAAAGTTACAAGGTCCAAAGAGGAGTTACAGCATATATGATAAGGAGATGTTGGCCATTATGCATGCATTGGCCAAGTTCAGGCAGTATTTGGTGGGTAGTAAATTTGTAGTAAAAACAAACCATAATAGCTTGAGACATTTCCTTGGGCAGTAAGACCTTAATGACCATCAGTAGAAGCAGGTGAGCAAGCTGCAATCATATGACTTTGACATTTCCTTTGTCAAGGGGACACATAATGTAGTTGTTGATGCTTTATCTTGTCGCCCAAACTTGATCTCCATGGCTGCAATTGCAGAGGATTGGATGCACCTGATAGTGGCAAAGTATGCCAAGGACAATTGGGCTACAGGAGTTGTTGAGGGGTCAATGCAGGATAACAGATACACGGTTGTAAATGATCTTATCATTTACAAAGGGAGAATCTATTTGACCCCAGATCGGAGATGAAGAACACAATTTTAAGGACCTTTCATGATGCACCCATGGCAGGACATCCCGGATATTTCAAGACCTATAAACAAATGCGGGAGAGATTCACCTAGAAGGGCCTTAAATCATATGTTCTTCAATATGTCAGAGAGTGTCCTGTTTGTCAGCAGAATAAACAGGAGCACACATACCCCGCGAGCTTACTTCAGCCACTTTCGATTCCTGATAGGAAGTGGGAGTGTTTGTCGATGAATTTCATTACCGGTTTACCAAGAGACCAGGGTCGGCATTGTATATATGTGGTTGTGGATCGTTTGACTAAGTATGCTCACTTCTTTCCAATCACAGCTACACATTCAGCTACACAAGTAGCAGAGCTATTTTTCCATGAGGTATTAAGGTTGCATGGGTTACCTCGAAACATTGTCAATCATAGAGATAGCAGATTTATGAGTCATTTTTGGCAAGAATTATTCAGGTTGTGTGAGATAGAGCTCACTCCAAGTACTAGTTACCACCCGCAGACAGATGGCCAAACGGAGATAGTGAACAAATGGGTGGAAGGGTACCTCAGGAATTACATAGTAGGGCAGCAAAAGGGTTGGATCAAGTGGTTGTATCTATGTGAGTATTGCTACAATACCACTTACCATCTCTCTATTCAGATGACACCATTCATGGCTTTGTATGGATATGACGCGCCGAGCTTTCTGGATTTATCGTTGGGCGACAGTAAGGTGCCTAGTGCTAGATTATCCTGATTTATTGCAGGATAATCAGGACATCATGAGAGCTCTACGTGAGAACATACAAAAGGCACAAAACCAACAAAAATAGTATGCTGACCAGAAGAGAGTTGAGCACTCGTTTGAGGTTGGAGATATGGTGTACTTGATGTTGCAGCCTTTACATCTCTAAGAGGAGTAGTGTAAAGAGGCTTGCTTCACGCTTTACCTGCTGATCGGAGCCGATCGCACTCAAACAAAGAGGAACAAAAATAGTCCTATGCTATTCCATTCCCATTGGATCAAAGTATTCCGGCGCTTGTAGATTTCATTGCGAGAAAGTTCGCGACGCTCAACCTCCAAGGTCTCTTTAATGCTAATAGACCCAAGACGGCTGATGTATTTTACGTGGTTCTTACGTAGGGACTTACACAATTGTTCAGGGTTCTTGCAGTTAGCAGCTAATGTATGATTTTGAAAGGGGATTCTTGCGTGTATGGTTTAACAATGGATTCGTTTCCTAAAACTAATCAGAAATGTGCGGAAAGTAAAGAGTATAGGGCCTAAGGAACTTATATTCTACTCTAAATGCAAGATATGTGGGGCTTCGTTTCAATAGACTTCAACCAGATTTCACCTAGCCTCGCGTCGGACAGCCTCAGTAAAATCGGTGCAATCTTCAAAGGGATAACAAAAGATGTTCAAATTATGATTCAACATGCATACACCATCACAACGATGCATATAAGCATACAAATCACAATTGAAGTTAAACTCAAGATGATTTCCAGTCGACCACGCAAGGTGAACTTATCATCAAGAAGCCACTAGTGGTATGGAATAAAGTGAAGCTACCTCAATAAAACACCACACATCAAAGTAAACTACTTGCATGAAATTAAGCTACTTGGATTCGAAAGGAAGAAGAGACCTTGCTAGCTATTCATGACAAGACGAATTCCACGATCAATGAAAAGATCAATTATCATAAAAAGTGTTACACAACAATCTCCTCAAAAGTTTTCAAAGGGAAAACTTTCTTTCTCTTCCACACTATGCTAAGCAAAATGACCTACTATACTCTACTCTCTAGCTCTGGCTCTAATGCTAATGTCCAATCTCTAATTTCCTGTTCTAATGAATTACAAATGAGGGGGGCTCCCCCTTTATATAGCTAGCCAAGTCCCAAAAGACGGCTAGGGTTACAATTAATAGAGTGGTCAGAATCGTGCCACCTCAGCCCTAACCCTAAAAACTGCCAGAATAGGGAGTGGTACATTAAATGAATCGAAGATTCCCACTCACTCCCAAAAATAGCAAATGCAATAAATGCTCCATATTCAGTCTTCTAGAAGATCCTCGTCCAGTAGTGTGTTCCCATTTGCCTTCTCTCTGATTGCCAACTCAACAAATCTGCTAAGTACGGCCTCAACCTCATGAACTGAAATAGGCGGAACACAATCCAACTGAAACTCCAACACCGTGACTGAATGCTCGTGCCTTGTACAAGATTTTCTC
>VDFB02328398.1:0-14345 GCA_007258455.2 Sequoia sempervirens
ATGCATCTTTATTTTGGTTGAATATTTTCAAAACTTTAAGAATCAGATTAATAATGTTAAAATTTGCACAACACTGATTCACCCCCCCTCTTTGTGTTGCTTGATTCCAATAAATCCCATAAAAAATAAATACAATAAATTATGGATCTAGTGCTAAAAAATAAAGGAAAAAAATGACACAAGATATATCCCATGAAACCCTTTTAAGAAAAATCAACATCCAAAAGCACTTATTGCATTATTCAATAAAAAAAGTTACAATACACTCAAAAAGTTACATTTTTTATCAAAAGTATAAGGACACCTACAACCACTAGCTTCATGGATTCAATCCATCCACAACAATGCCTCTATCACATGATCTCTACCATTCAAACAAACTAGCATGTTTTTAGCCATACAACCATGGCCCTACTGTAAAGTCACACCCATGAGCAAGAAGAGAACATGTATGATGTAAATATGATAACATAACTTTACATGTTCCTCCTCTCTCTAAATGGAATATGAGAACATGAAACTACCTTTTAGCCACTCCTCATTCTCTAAAACCACCAATGCATACAACTAATCATAGAAAAGTTCAAAATTGTAAACTATGAATAGTTTCTAATACCATGTGTTCAAATAATAGGAAAATTTCCCACCCAAATTAGCAAATGTCTTCGATGAATTCATAACTTCTAAAGATGATCTCATATGTCATTAAAAAATCCTTTTTAGTTTTCTAGTCCACACCTAACTCCCTCTATTCATGGTCCTAAAGTAACATCTTTTCACACTTTATAACTGTAAAATTCAAATTTATGAATTTCATGACACTAAGTGCTACTTAGAAAATTTCAAGCACAAATTACAAAGTGGTACATCCATTTCCATGTGGGGACATAATTAATATAAATTAAAAATATGTATATGAGGAAATTACAAGATGGGTAACACCTAATCCTAACATTTTTTTCTTTATTTAATTCACCCCCTACCCTTTGATTACATTTTGAATTATTTGGTCTTTAACATGGGGTCAGCCCATAATAGTGTGTCCCACTTTTTGACCAAAGTGGGACATTGAAATTGGTATTTTTCACCCAATTTTCACTTTCTCACACCTATAGAAACTAAACCATGAAGAATTTGAGAATGATGTGAACTAGTAAATATTGAGATTTTATTTGTAGATTAAAAATATATATATTTTTTAATTTTAAGAAATAATATGTGAGATTTTTATGTAACTTTTAATAGCTACATTTTATAGTTAATAGTATTTTTAAAAAGTGACATTACTTCAGTAGAGCATAACTTTATTTGTAGAAAGGATAAAACTATAAATTTTTGAACATAGACTTGTAACACCAATATCTAGTACAAAAATATTTTTTCATAATTTTTTGTATAACTTTTTGAAGTGAGATTAACTATAATTCAAAAATAGATTATTTTGATAATGTATAACTTTTTCTTTTGTATTCATCTAAATTTATTTGTTTTTTTGTTGAAATAAGGACATCAATTCCTAGTGCACAAATACTTTTTTTTTAAATTTTTTCTATCTTTTTTTATTTTTTTTGTGTGTGTGAATCAAAGACCTTGATGTTTGGTGAAAAGCCTACATTCACAAGAAATAGAGAATAAATATAATAAGAAAATTAAATATACTCAAAATTATACTTTTGGAAAGCTTATAATAAGGGATACATAATTACAAAACAGATCTCTTAAATGACTTCATTTGATCCCCCAAAAAGTAAAGGAAAAGTGGTTTTTTGTCAACACTTTGATAAGTGTGGAGACTCCATTGAGAGTTTCATTTAAGACTAGGGTGGTTATATCCAAGGGGGTTTTATCTAATGAGGTCTTATCTAACCCTCTTTAACTAAAACCATTTAGATGAAACCCCTCAAGGCTTAAATCATTAAGCTTTCTTAAAATATGTGATTTTAGACAAAAATAGTGCTTAACAACATAGAAAGAAGAACAACCCGCTTTGATCCATCATTGGCCCCACCCCCTGCCAGTATAGAGGTAGGGGTTAGTTGATAGTAGGAAAATCATTTAGACTCCCACTTTGTACGTCCTTTCTCCTCTTGCTAAAGAAGAAAACCTACTTGAATCATGCTTGGAGATGGCACATAAGTGGGATATGTTGAAAAAAGGAAAAGGAAAGCCACAATATGAACTTATGCCAGTGAATTCAGATCTGAAAATAACATTACCAAATTAGATTTAAACATGTGATTGCAACATGCATCACAATATAAAAATCAGCAAACAAAATATGACACCATATTTATGTGGAGAAACCCTTTTGGGAAAAAAATCCACATGAGGAAAGAGGGAAAGTATATTATTAAATTCAAATGAGAGTACATAATAATACACTTCACTACTAATCTCTAATCAACCGTTAGCACCTTGTTACCTATAAGAACTCAATATGACACTACCATCTCATGGCTCCAATTTATAGAAATTGTGGGAGGTAAGACCATGAATGGTAAACCAAAACAAGAGGTACAAAACCACTAACAAAAACCCACACCTCTCTTAATTGACAAAAAAATACATAATAAAATATTAAATGGAATTACAAGACTCACACATGGGTGCCTAGCCAATAGCCTATCCAACTCCCAACTTTTTGGATGATCTAATGACCTTTTTGCTCCCTGATGGAACACCAATGAACACCTTTTCTTCTCCAATATTGGGCACCCCATAAAAGACCTTCTAAATTCCCTTATGGATGCCTAGAAAATATGCCTTATCCATTTTTGATGTGTAACCTACACCAAAATTAAATCCTCTCTTTAAAATATAAATACAACATGCCAAAATTTAATAGATTTCTCATGTCCCCTAAAACACATTCCAAGGAGTGTGAAGACATACAAATGACATAGTATTACAAGGTTAATGTCACCTTATCCTAACATTCTCCCACTTGAAATTATACATTATAATTACATCAAAGAAATGCAAATAATAAAATCAAGTACAATGATCAAGGCCCATGTCTTCCTAAACCAAGGCAATTTATTTGTGGTTACTAGCTTCACAAAAGAATCTACAAAATTATTCAAAGTGTCAATATTTTCAATCAAGACCTTACCATTCTCAACTCTTTCTCACACAAAGTGATACTAAATATAAACATACTTAGTACGAGAATTATACATAGTATTTATGGTCAAACAAATAGTACTCTATCACATCCAATCCTCATTGTCTTGAAATCAGAAGAAATTCTATTACCAAGCCTCTATAACCATATTGCCTCCTTAGAGGCATGTATATAAGCCATATACTCTACTTCAATGATGGAAAAATAAACTATAGGTTGCATCTTACTCATCCAACTCACTACACCTCCAAATTAGATTCCTATTATCTATTGTTGTTTCTTATGATTTTGAAATAGAGAAAATGGATGTTAAAACTACTTTCTTGCATGGGGATCTTGAGAAGGAAATTTATATGTGAAAGCTTGACAGTTTTGTTGTGAAAGGAAAAGAACACTTGGTTTGGAGGTTAAAGAGATCCTTATATGGTTTGAAACAATCACCCAAGATGTGGTACCAAAATTTTGATGCTTTTGCATTAAGTTTGGGGATTTTTAGGAGTGAGGAGGATCATTGTGTTTACATTAAGGTTATTGATGATCAAATACTAATCATTGTCTTGTATGTTGATGGCATGTTGTTTATGGGTAACAACAAGGTAATGATTAGGGAGGTTAAGAATCAAATGTCTATCACATTTGATATGAAGGATTTGGGGGCTACAAAATATATCCTTGGGATGGATATCAGTAGGGATTGGGTTCATAGAAATATTTGGTTAAGTCAAAGTAAGTATGTTGATTCCATTTTGCAAAGGTTTAGTATGCATGACTGTAAACCAATAAATATTCCATTTTCGTTTGGTACTAAGTTGATTTTATACATGTGTCCTAATTTTGATGATGATTTTGAAGATATTTCTAATGTTTCTTATGCTAGTGTTGTTGGTAGTTTGATGTATACAATGGTTTGCACTAGAATAGATATAGCCCAAGCAGTGGGAGTTTTGAGCAAGTTTATGTCTAACCCTAGTAGAGAGCATTGAACTTTTCTTAAGAGGGTATTTAGATATTTGCATGGTACTTCCAATTATTGTTTTTTATCAAGGTATTGGTGATGTGGTTAAGTCATTGGACATATAATTTTTTCTTTATGTAGATTGAGCGGGTGACTTGGATAGTTGAAGGTCCACTAGTGGCTATGTTTTTACTTTGTTTGGAGGTGCAATGAGTTGGATTAGTAAAAGAAAGCCTACAATTGCATTTTCTAGCATTGAAGCAGAGTATATGGTGATTTGGTTATAGAGACTTGGTAAAGGTATTGGTTTTGATTGCAAGATAATGAGGATTAGATGTGACAGTTATAGTACCATATGTTTAGCAAAAAATACTATGTATCATGCTTGCACTAAGCATGTTGATTTCCGGTATCACTTTGTGCAAGAGATGGTTGAGAATGGTAAGGTCTTGATTGAAAAGGTTGAAACTTTGGATAATGTTGCAGATTCTCTCACAAATCTAGTGACCATAGATAAGGTCTCTTGGTATAGGAAGGCCATGGGCCTTGATCATTGTACTTGATTATAATTTTTTATTTGTATCTCATGGATGTAATTGTGATGTATAATTTCAAGTGGGAGACTATTAGGAAAGGTGATATTATAATTGGTATCCTAAGTTTATTTGTTTCCATGCTCTTTGGAAAGTGTCCTTGAGGAAATGAGAGACAAAATATTTAATATTTATTTTCCTATGACAAATTGAAATTCTATTGATAGAGGTGGACCCACTATGGTGACAATTACAAAGCATCCCAAGAGCATATTCCTTTTGGACACCAAATTTAGGGGTGGGGACCACCCAGAAATGCATGTTCTTGCATGTTATTTGCATGTTATCCTAGGTTGGCATCCAAGCTTTCATTTTTTGCGTTTGAGCCGTCAGAGCCGTCAGAGAGTTATGAAGCACTCAATATTGACCAATTTTGATTAGTTATGGGTTAGGCACCCATCTCAAGGCCATGTGATCATTTAATTATTTTCATCATGTTTTTGGGTTATCCACTAAGGGGGGCGTGGGTTTTTCCAAGTGGTTTTAATTGTTTCGAGATACCATGTGTCGTATCCACTCCCACAAACTTCTATATATTGGATCATTGAGATGGTGGTTTTATAAATTTGTTTGTAGGTTGTCAGAGTAACGAAGTGCTATCAAAATTTAGAGAGGATTTTTGTATTAAAATGCTTCATTGAACATTAATACAAACATTGCATCTCTATGGGTGTGGATTTTTTCCCACAAGGGTTTCTGCATGTATATCTTGTGTCACTTGTGATTCTCAACTCGTGGTATTATTTTTTTCTTTCATTGTTGGAATTTTTAATCACTTATCTTAATATTGGTAAAATATTGAATACACATAATTTTATATTTTCAACCACTTATTAAGTTCATATTGCTACAAGTTTCAACTTGATTTCCAACAATATCTATCCATCTACCCAAAGCATGTGAATTTTATTTCATTTCTTGTAAACTATCAACTTTTCCCTTTGACAAAAAATGGTGAACTTGCAAAATCACTTGGTTGTAAATATATCAGAGTTATTAAGTTCTTAACAAAATCTTTTAACTATTTAAGTTGTTCCTTAAGTTGTCTTTTGGTCTCTTGATCTTTAGCAACTCTAAACTTTAAGAATTCTACATCAGTATCTAAGGAAACCACTTCTTCCTCCCTTGTCTTATTACTTATATTATTTTGGTTTATTTGGTAATCCTAGCATGTCATCTCTTTGACATCCTTATCAATAATCAAAGATTATTATTTTAAAAATCTTTTTCTATTTTGGTTCGTACATATTATTGAGAGAATATTGGGCTTCTTTTGGATATTTTATTTATTTACCATAGCCATAAATCCTACCAAATTTAGTGATTGTACCAATACTTTCTTCCTCTTAGCAGAAAAATCCAACTTCATCCAAGTTGGGAAAATGGAAACACTCTACATATCTATATTGAAAATAAGTTTTTGTTGTGGCGATGGTACACTAGCATAAAATTGTTTCTATTATTGTTGAAGAGGAGGAGGAAAAGGAGTCTGAATGGGATATTTTTTCCTTGGAGGAATTTTAGAGGGAGATTGAGATCCTTGTTTTTCCATTTTATCAGCCTCCTCATATATATCTTCTACCGTAATGTTCCTCTTGATAAGAACCAATCCCACTTGGAGGGGATTGTGGTGTTTGCAATATATCTTCCCCTCTCTTCAATTGATACTCTACTTTCTTCAACATTTCATTTATTGTATCCTTAAAGTCTAATCATCCTTATGAGCTCTGATGTTGTTGGAGCTATAGAAGTTTGTATTCTTGGTGGTCATCCAGTAGGAGGAGGAGAAGGAATTATTTTAAAGGAAGATGACAAACCAAATTGTGCTACCCCTGGTTGATTCATTTATTCCTACACATGTTTACGCTCATGACAAAAAAATTTCTCTACCTTACCATTGAGGTCATATTCAACCTATGTATTATATATCTTCAAATTA
The DNA here is from genome assembly GCA_007258455.2 of Sequoia sempervirens. Classification (NCBI taxonomy): domain Eukaryota; kingdom Viridiplantae; phylum Streptophyta; class Pinopsida; order Cupressales; family Cupressaceae; genus Sequoia; species Sequoia sempervirens. Next base: position 6,612 of record VDFB02328398.1, read on the forward strand.
AGAAAGGAGATTTATTCTTCAAAATATCTAGAACATACTATACTAGGACAAGAATAATAACCTAAAACAAATGGAAAATTCACCTATTATAATTCTCTTTAAATTTCTTCTAACTTTTTAAAATTTTCATGTAAACTCTAGCAACATTATCTTTTCATTGAAAAACATGGGGAGCAAGAAAGGTACTCCAAAAAATCTTGATATTCTAATACAATTTGACTTGGGGAATCAGATAAAATAATTCCCCCACCCATGCACCAATTATGAAATCATTAATAAATAATCCCTAAAGAATTTGTTGATGATGGGGTAAATGAATGCATTATTGATCCTTTTGTAATGCTTATAGGACTCTTTAACTTCAAGTTATGTATAATGTTCCAAAACCCTCCATTTTCCATTTCCTTCATCCAATATTCCTTTTGTTGGTAATCCTCGGAAGTTATCTTTCTTTGCAATCAAATAAATAACATAAGAAGTCATAGAGAACTTCTTTGTTGCATGCCTAGACATTAACCAACTCGCGATGCAATTTTTCATTGACCAATTGTGCCCAATCATTGTTCTTAGCATATTTTAGGATCATGTGGAAAACTAATAAATACAAGTATGATAAGTTCTAGATTCAAGTTTCCCCATAACTATGTTCAATAAGGTGATGATGTCACCAATCTTATCCTGAAAAATATGCTCCAATTAGATTCTTGGGAATCTGGGTTATTTCTTTTCTTGACTTTGATAGCCAATAATTGTTGAGGTTTCTAACAATGTTTTCTTCATTAGTCTCAAAGGTTACTTGTGCTTTCTCTTCTATCAAATCCATCAATTTTTCCCAAAATGGTAGGCAAAAGATATGTGCTATGAAGTGAATGTTGATGTTCAACACAATGTTCCTATATGATTCTTTGGATGTCCTTATGTTTGAGCCATAGTGAGAAGAGAAAGATAAACTTAGTTTTTTACATTGGATAGAAGTTGGGAATGAGAAATTCTGACCAATCTAGAGTTTCCTATGATCCTAGATCTTGAGGTAGTTCTATCTCCAAAGGTCATTTGTGTAAAATCATTAATGTTAGGAATAGGATTCCATTTAATTACAATCCTAAACATTATTTCATGTATCTCCTAAGTCCTCAAAAAGTGTTCCCCAACACTAGGATTAGAAAGAGATTGAATTTGAATGAAATAAACATGTTAATTGACATTTTTAATTGATTCTAATGATAGGAACATGTGGGGACGCCCATGAAGATCTATAAAATAGGAGCACATGGATCACCCACATGGAAGGTGGAACTCACCTTGAGTTAAGTTAACTGTTTGGAGAAAAAGATAACACTTTTGTAATGCATGTAAAGATCCTAGAAGTTAGGGATTGATCTTTACATGCATGGAGTTCAATTAAATTTAGTTTAGATCAGTTTAGTTTAGTTTAGTTTAGTTCAGTATCAGTTCAGTTCAGTTCAGTTTAGTTTAGTTTAGTTTAGTTCAGTTTAGTTCAGTTTAGTTCAATTCAATTCAATTCAATTCAATTGAGTTATGGTTCAGTTATCTTCAGTTAATGGTAGTTAGTTTCAATTTAATGCTAGTTGATGTCAGTTGACTTGGAATGCACAACTAATGACTCAAGTTGCATGACAAATAACAAGTGATACATTCAGTTAAGTGGGGATGATCAATCATGCATGATATTTGCATGAATGGTGGGGAGATATGTTTCAGTTAACAAAGATTGACTTGGACCCACCTTGAGCACCCAAATTGGCTTCTTAGAGTTAACACTTTTGCATGTGAAGATATTTTACAAGGCTGAGTTAAGTGGGCCCATTCCTGGGTGCCAACTTTGAGGATAACTTAGAAGATATCTTTGGAATCAAGGTTGAGTTATGACTTCAATTTGGGGCACCCAAATGGATGGGACTTGTTTTGACATTGTTCTTCATGGTAGAACTCTACTTGCAAAGAATAGGCATGGGTTTTGTGAGATAAGCATTGTGCTTTGTAATTGTAAACTTTTTGGAGTTTACAAGGCTCATTATTGTCTATTTATTGCAGCAAGTTGAAGAGAGTTTATTAGAGTTTATTGCAGGTTGTGAAGAAGAATTGTTGAAGTAAAAAGAAGCATCTCAAGCAAGGATTGATAAAGAATTATTGTAATCTTGTTCTAAGGTTAAATAATAAAAGAACTATTGATTCTAGTGGTGGAGTTTTTCCTGGATGGGTTTCTCCATGGTATATGTTGTGTAACTTCTTTCTTCTGGTCTTATTCTTCTACAATCTTCTGTCTACTTCTACAAATGGTAAAATGAATTAAACAGATAATCATCAACAAAGACTTTGTAACAAAGAACACTTATTTAGATCTATAGCTACAATAGTTTTACAAAGTATTAAGATACATAATTACCTCCATTTTCAACATTTGGTATCAGAGCTGAGGTTGGGATAGAGGTTGGGATGCCTTTCTCTTAAAATTTTGAAGGTTTTTAAGCTGTAGTGGGAGCTTTTACTATTACGTTATTGCTGATTTTAGAAAATAAGTTTGTTACAATGAGTTTTAATTCTCATTTAGATATTGAAAGATTCAATGGATCTAATTATGAGATGTGCAAACTAAAAATGGAGGATCTCCTTGAAGAGAGAGATTAGTGGTTAGTTGTTGGTAATGAGACAAAGTCACCTACAACGATGTCAGGAGGATTGGGATAAGCTTGATAAGAAGGAAGAGGGACCATAAGATTATGTCTTGTTGATGTTGTTCTCTTTGAATGTTTTCGAAGAAACTACTACATATAAGTTGTGGAAGAGAATAGGTGATATCTATCAAACCAAAAGTCTTACTAATAAGTTGTATCTGAAAAGATAGTTGCATTCTTGAAATATGAAAGATGGTGATTCTATTGCAAATCATTTGAATGCTTTTGATTTGATTCTAAGTTAGTTAGCATCTATAGATGTAAAGCTAGAAGATGAAGATAAATGCATATTGTTACTTTGTTCTTTACCAGAATCTTGGGAAAATCTAATTGTTGCTATTAGTGGTAGTGGTGTAGATTTGAAGATGGAAAATATAATTCTACTCTCCTATCAGAGGAGATGAGGAGGAAGTCTAAAACAGAAATCCAAGATTCCTTGTTTGTAAAAGGTAGGCTTGTTTAAAAGGAACCTAAGGGAGACAAGGAAAGGAAGGGTAAGTCAGAAGGACAGAGTAAGGTAACATGTTGGAACTGTGGTAAACCAGGACATGTGAAGAAGGATTATAAGAACAAGAAAAAGAGTTTTGATTCTTCTACAGAGGAATCCTCAGATGATGGTAATCATGCTTTGATAATTTCATGTAAAAATGTTAGTGATGACTCTTTGCTTGATGTTAAAGAGTGATATTCATGAGGAGGATGGTAGTCATGATGCCATGTGTAGCTCATACCACAGTTCATGGGAGTTGTTGGTAGTGATGCAGATGCATCATTATTAAGGTTATCTTCATGTGATTGGGGATATGATTTTTTCTTGGTTTAGAGTGGTTGCTATTATGTCATGGTTTACTCTTGATATGCATTTAGAGTTTGGAATGTACTTGTTCTCTTGAGACTAGGATGTATATATGTTATGGTGCATGTGATCTCCAAGTAGGAGATGGTTAGATCATGGTTGTCATGTTTATGTTCTTGATTCATGATTGGAGCTTTGACATTGATCTTGTGTAGTTCTCTTAAGTATTGGGTACATTAATCATTTTCTTGATTACTTTATGATATTGCTATGTTGCATTTGGAGTTTGGCATGGATTTGTTGGTTACAGGTCCTCATGGATACTTGGAGAAATAGGTGAGGCTTGAGTTCTCTTATGGTAAGAGATATATGTTCTAATGGTTACTTGTAAGAAAAGCTATTTTCAATAGTAAAGACCGAGAAGCCTACACCTTGGTTGGATGTGAGTTCAACACACTCAACAGTTTCACATGCCTCCAAAGAGGAATTTGGATATAGAGACTTGGGAAAGGTATTGGTTCTAATTGCAATTAAGTTAAACTTGAATGTGATAGTCAGAGTGCTATGTGTTTGGCCAAAAATCCTATGTATCATGCTCATACTAAGCATGTTGATGTTCAGTATCACTTTGTGTGAGAAATGGTTGGGAGTGGGAAGGTATTAATTGAGAAAGTTGACACTTTAATTAATGTTGTAAATTATCTTATGAAACCAATTCCTATAGATAAGTTCTCTTGGTTTTAATCCTTTGCTTGGAGCTTCATGATTATGTAGGCTGCATTTGAAGTTGGCATGGACTGATTAGTTGGTGCAGGAAGTCCATTGGCCTTGAGTCCTATACTTGATTTATAATAATGATTCCTTGTTTAGAATAATTGCAATGTATAATGTCAAGTGGGAGAATGTTGGGAATAGGATGCCATTTAATTGCAATCCTAAACATTATTTCATGTATCTCCTAAGGGTATGAAAGTGTTCTAACTAGGATTAGAAAGAGATTAAATTTGAATGAAATAAACTGTTAATTGACATTTGTAATTAATTCTAAATGATAGGAACATGTGGGGATGCTTATGAAGATCTCCTACAAAATAGGAGCACATGGGGAACCCACATGGAAGGTGGAACTCACCTTGAGTTAAGTTAATTGTTTGGAGAAAAAGATAACACTTCAGTAATGCATGTAAAGATCCTAGAAGTTAGGGATGATGTTTACATACATGGAGTTTAGTTCAGTTCAATTCAGTTTTGATTAGTTCAATTCAATTCAGTTAGGTTTAGTTTAATATCAGTTTAGTTCAATTCAATTTAGTTAAGTTTAGTTCAGTTATGGTTTACTTATCTTTAGTTGCATGTAGTTAGTTTCAGTTGAATGCTAGTTGACTTTAGTTGACTTGGAATGCATGACTAATGACTTGAGTTGCATGACAGATAACAGGTGATACATTCAGTTAAGTGGGGATGATCAATCATGCATGATATTTGCATGAATGGTGGAGATATATGTTTCAGTTAACATAGATTGACTTGGACCCACCTTGGGCACCCAATTTGGCTTCTTGGATTTAACACTTTTGCATGTTAAGATATTTTATAAGGATGAGTTAAGTGGGCTCATTCTTGGGTGCCAACTTTGAGGATAAGCTTAGAAGATATCTTCAGAATCAAGGTTGAGTTATGACTTCAGTTTGGGGCGCCCAAATGGATGAAGGACTTGTTTTGACATTGTTCTACATGGTAGAAATCTACATGCAAAGAATAGGCGTGGGTTTTGTGAGATAAGCATTGTGCTTTGTAATTGTAAAATTTTTGGGGTTTACAATGCTCATTATTGTCTATTTATTGCAGCAAGTTGAAGAGGTTTTATCAGAGTTGCGAAGAAGAATTGTTGAAGGAAAATGAAGCATCTCAAGCAAGGATTGATAAAGAATTATTGTAATCTTGTTCTAAGGTTAAATAATACAAGCACTATTGATTCTAGTGGTGGATTTTTTTCCCAAAAGGGTTTCTCCATGGTATATGTTGTGTAACTTCTTTCTTCTGGTCTTATTCTTCTACAATATTTTGTCTACTTCTAAAAATGGTAAAATGAATTAAACAGATAATCATCAACAAATAATTTGTAACAAATAACACTTATTTAGATCTATAGCTACAATAGTTTTACAAAGTATTAAGCTACATAATTACCTCCATTTTCAACAATTAAAGATCAATGTTCCATAATTCTGTGATAGCAATTTCTTAGATGGAAGAGGTGATCTTGGAGACCTTTTGGATTCCTTGATATTCATATTTTATGGTGGTAGGGATCTCTTCTAACTTTTTAACATGCTTTTTAGTCATTCTACATGAAATAGAAAAAACCTAATAAATTCCATATTTTTAATGTCATATCTATTGCCTAGGATTCTAGGGAAATGAATATTTATATGAGTTTTTATTAATCCTCAAAAAAGCTAGAATATTCCTTAAGGATCTTGGGAGCTATATTATTTCACCAATTTTTTTTTGGTATTTTGACATTCTACCTCGATCTGGGAGTCGAGCCAAAATTAAAACCTGGAAGCTTAGTTACAATATAAGTAGGCATCAATTCATAGGCCAGTTAAGGAACTTGGAACTTGATTCTAGTTCCTATAAGCCCTTAGTGTCCAACAATAATTAACATAGGTCACTTAAAATAGAATGGAAAGCGTAAGGTAGATGATGAGAGGAAAAGAGAACCTAGAACCCTAGTTCCAAGTATGTATCAATTCTCAACATTCATCTAGGAACAAATGTGGACAAGCTTATTTTTTAAGAGGAAGTGGGTCATAGGTCGCAAGAGGAACCAAGAACTTAGAACCTAGGTTTCAAATTCTAAGTTTCATGTGATGTTTTATTTCTAGTACATGGATTGAAAGGAAATGAAAGGTAAGGACAAGGTGATGAGGAAAACTTGGAACTTGGAACTTAAGTTTCAAGTTATGATCAAGCCCCAAGACTCAATTGGAAATGGAGAAGAAAATCAAGAAGTGTGGGGGTTGTTTTATTGTAAGTGAACAATGGAGAGTGGGTGGTAATGTAGACTTGGGACTTGGTTCCAAGTCATTAGAGACACCTGATGCTTGATGCTTGATGTACCTTAGGAATAATGTGACATAGGGAGATTAGGTGATAAGGAGAACCAAGAAATTCTAACTTAGGTTTCATCCTAACTAGAATACGAGATCTGATTGGAAGATGATATGGGTACTAGAAGTGGACACCAAGGAGAACACCCATCAAATATGTAGGTGTGGGAATCAAGAAAGGACACAAACTTGCAACCTAGGTTTCAATTCCATGTCAAGACCCACAACCCAAAATAAAAATATCTTCATCAAACCTAACCTAGCGATCAAGGTTTTGAAACCTTAAAAATGAAAACAAGTAGAAAAATGCAAAAAATTTACTCCAAAGCCAAAAATTGACTAAAATAACAACCAAGAAATTAAAAAAACTAAATTAAAACATAATTAAATCCAAAATCTAGACAAAAGAGGAAGAGCCACAACCAAGACACAAGTGAGCAGAAAAAACCTTTTTGGAAACACTATAAAAACATCTGCTAATGGACTTGAAATTGAGAAGGGAAGAAAGAAAGAGAGAAGCAAGAAATTAAAACGGAAAAATGACTTACCTCTTAGTTACAAGAACTAGATCAAAGGATGACAATACTAGCAAATGGAAGACTCACACTAGAACAAAATCCAAACCCACACACAAATCACCAACATAAATCACACACTAGAAACAACCAAATGGAATCACTTGCATGCTCACCATAGGTAGGAGGGCTCAAGCTCTAGAAAAATTTCAAAATGCATGAAAGTGAGAAGAAAAGGAGACAAAAGCAAGAAAAAGGTTGTGGGAGTTGCACATACTTAATTATTAAATACTAAGGATGAATACCTATTGGACCACATGTTGCAGGTCAAATGAGGAACTTGGAACCTAGGTTCCAAGTTTGTGTCAATTTATGCTACATAGATATGGAATAAGAAAAGATAATGAGGTGTTGAGAACCAAGTTGGGGGAAAATTGGAAAATAGGTTCCAAGTTCTTGTCAGGATCCATGACCCTATAGGAGACAAAGGAGTTTTTTTGGAAATTTGAAAGTCACAAAAAAACACACAAGGAAACAAAACATACAAAGGGGAAGGACTTGGAAGGGACATAAACTAACAACCAAACCTAACTAAAGAGACAAAAAACTAA
>VDFB02328399.1:0-24473 GCA_007258455.2 Sequoia sempervirens
AGATCATTAATCTCATTTAGAGCATAGATGAGTTCTCCTTCTATTTCAACCTCTCCTTCCTCTTCTCCTTACATTCATGGATTTTTTTTACCTTTCCATCCTTCTATTCCTTTGACTCTTCTACCATGAAGAGAAATTCATTTTCTCTCACAACAATAGCACAACCTTGTTCATCATCTGAGCTATTATAGTCATCTAATACATTACTATCCTCTTGGATGTATAGACATTTCTTCTTCTTCTAAAAACTTCTTCTCTTAGGGTAGTAGATTTTCTTTATTTTTTCATCTACCGCTTAGTCAGGGTTGCCTTTCGTAATGTAGGGATACTTAGCAACAAAATGACCTACTTTACAATAGTCAAAGCACTTGAAGGGTAACTTACCTTTGTACTTGTTAGCGCCTCTTCTAAGTCTTCTGGTGAAATTTTCCCCCTCTTCATCAATCTCATCATGTTCAGATGTGGTTGTTTGAACTTTTTCTTTCTTAGGGCTTCATCATTCACGTTGTTGGTAGCTTTGAATGCAACTTCTTTCTTGGATGGCTTCCCATCCCTTATTCTCATCTCATATGCAATGAATATCCCATGCAACTCATCAAGAGTGAGTTTTTCTACTTCTCTTCCTTCCTCTATCGCAAAGATCTTGGGATCATTTTTTTTTTTCATTCACCTTAGAAATTTCTATACAATGACATTTTTTTTCACTTCTCTATATCCTATAATAGAGTTTACTATTCCTTCAACTTTTAGAAGATAGTCTTCAATCTTATTTTCTTTAGTCATCTTCAAGCCTTCAAATTTGGCTCTTAGCACTTGTAGCTTTTCCAACTTTACCTTGTCATCTCCTTCATAGATATTTTTCATCTTATCCTAAATATCATGTGTAGTCTTATAATGCATAATTTTTCCATGCATAGATCTAGATAAACTACAAATAATAGCATGCATTTCTCTTTCAATGTTCTAGTAGTCCTTTTTCTCTACAGTATTAGTGCGAGGAGTGGGAGGGGGAACATAGTTGATTTTGACAGACATTCAAACATAAATCCTAGAGATCCCAAATATGCCTCCATTTCATGACTCAAAAAAGCATAATCTATTCCATTGAACCAAGGTACCTTGTTTGTGGAAGAACCTCCCTTGTAGCTCATAGTGTTCACTTTTCCAGAATCTACCCAAGCTAATTAAGCTTCACCTACGAAACCTCATGCATTGATACCAATTGTTGGAACACAATAATCTACTAAGAGGGGGGTGAGTCAGTTGATGGCTTAAAAATTATCCTTTGTAACACTTAGAAAGTTGATTACTTTTTAACTTGATTTTGGTAAATCAACACACTCATGCGTAAAGACAAAAACATACACATAACACAGGATATACGTGGAAAACCCAAGATGAAAAAAACCACGATGAGAAGTGCTACTAGAAGCTACTATCCTAATCCAATCTCACAATCAGAAGCTATGTTACAATGTTTAAGGGAACCAACCCTAAGGAGACACCAATCCCCTAGTTTTAGGAGCACCCACTCCAAGGAATCACCCACTCCCTACTCTGAGCACCTACCTATATTTTTGATGGCACCCACCAATCATATTTACAACAAAATTTATTACAATTTTTCAATAGAACATGGTTCAAAGTTATAACTTATCTTGCAACTGCTCACACTCGGTTACAATCTTTGCAACTTCAATTCATGTTGCTTACCTCCTTCATTCTACTCTTGTAGGTGAACCCTAATTAAGATTCTCAGTACTTGTTTGGGTTCCACTTCCTCCCACTATTGTTGTTGCACTCTTCCCTTTTTCTTTTAATGCATTATCTATCCATCTCAAAATACTTCCACGTACAGTGCAAAGTCTTGCTACACTTTCTTTAGGGGTGCATTCTCTGTCCACCTTCAGGAATTAGAAAATTTCTTGTTGTCCTTCCTACTTCTTTTCTTTAAGGTTTTCTCTATCTACCTCAAAATACACTTCTCTCTCAGATGTAGTACACCTTCACTTCTTTTTGTAACATCATTCTGTTGAGGAAGAAAACTGAGAAAGGGGGGTGAGTCAGTTGTATAAAATTTTTCCTTTATAGTAATCACTAGTTATTAATTCAATTACCATTCATAAAAAAGTTTACTCTACTAATATGATTAATCATTAAGTGAAAATGCATAAACTGAAAGAAGAAAAAACCATATACACATAGCAACACTGGATTTACATGGAAAACCAAATAAGGGAAAAAACACGGTGAGGATTAGCTCACAATATAGAGAATATTAAAACTGAATACAAAGGCTCACTACCAAAATAGAACTCACTGGACATCCAGATTAGGAATCACTATCCAACAAGGGTTAACCACCTAGAGGGTTCACTGCCACATAGATACAAATGAGATAGAAGAGATTCATTACAAAGAGAAGAAAATCTCAAAGAAATATTCATTCACACACTTGCAGACATGCTTTAATGATAGAGCACACCTTTAGCTCACTGCTTCCAGAACCTCACAATTAGATTTTGCACTGATCTTCTCAACCTTGTATCACATACACTACTTTGCATCTATCTCACATCTATCTTGATTGCATTTGTGCTCACTCTTTCCACAAACATATCAATCTATATTTATACCATCTTCAACTTTGAAACATATCCAAAGTTGGCCATACACATCATTTGTATTACAAATTCAAATTAGATTAGCACCAAAACATTCTAGGGTGGAATTAGAATGAGGGCGACCCAAACACATGCTTAATGAGGACCTAAATAAGTCCCAACACACTTCATGAACTTCTACAAGTAGTGTTTAACACATGGTCAAAAATAATAATGTAAAACAAATAGAACAATTAAGCACATGCAACCTTAGCATGATCCAATCTTTCTAGATAGAAAAATTATCTTCAATATGAACATATTAGTTTATCTCTAGAACCACAAGTCATAAAACTCGAACAAGAAGAAATATGGAGCAATTATATTTCTCCCGAACCTCTGCTAGACATATTGAAAAATACAGTTCACAATTGGTGAACATGTCTCATATTGTACAATGATCCAAAACCCAAAAATATAGATACAACAATGTTCAACAACCATGATTAACACATCTGGACCACATGAACATAGGAGCAAATCCCAAAGCAAAACCTGAAGCAAACACTAAATACTTGCAACCTTTCTTCATTACAATTTTCTCAATATCCTTGACATATACAACCAATATCCTTCATCCATGACACTAATGACAATAGCAACCAGTTGATAACTATTTAGCCAGTTGACATCAAAGACAACACCTTCATTGTTGTAACACATTCTCTCTCACCTTGTTTTCATCTTCTTTCTCCATTTATCCATCACTGACTCTCAACATCAGCCTCGAGTTTTGCACATAATATCTTTTCTCTACTAGGGTTTGATATTTATCTTCTTTTACAAGCTATCAAAACATTGATCCGTGCATCCACCTATCGAAAATCATAGAATTCTCTATTTCTAGCATACATAAGAGCTAGGATTTTTAGTAGCATTTAATTCATATTCTCTATATTGTCAAATCTTAATCAAACTTTCTTCCACCTATATGTACATGTCACTAATATGATCATTTAATCATCATTAATACTGGTAGTTGGAGCATTTGGGCCAATAAAATTTGCTCCCTGAGTTGGTTTGCAGTCAAAACCTTAGTTCACACTACTGTAGCCATTGAGGATTCTGAGTTTGAACCTAAGTCATTGATCAGTGCTTTCCATGCCATGATCAATCAATCAATATTCACCATTGATCCTTTTAAAACATGACTATGGAATAATGATTTTCTTTGAATACTGTCGTCAATCTTTTCCATAAGTAGCTTTCCAAGAGCGGGTCCCAAAAGACACACTTCACATATCTACAGTTTCATGAGGTTAGATGTGGTCTCATCAAATTTTCAATGGACTGGTAGATTAATGCCATCTGTCACCCATGTCAGTCCCACCATGCTTCCGTTGTGCTACTCCAAGGAACCAGGATGGGAATCTACAATATTCTCAGCTGACTCCTAGAAAGAAAAAAAAACATTAGATGTTCAATCGTGAACCACTTTCGTAGATCTTACCAAGGACAAATATTTTTCAAGCCAATAGGCACAAGGAAAGGGAACCGGTTTCCCCAATGAACTCAAGGACATAAGTTTTCACTTAAGCAACTTGCAACTACTAATAGACAATCATCATTGGAATATAAAATTTGTTCATCACCATGAATATACACATTTGAAGTTATCCTATCAGTTGAGCATCATCAACCTCCTAGGCAGGATATCCCATAGACATTCCCCTTTTGACATCAATGACAACAATATGCCAACAATTAGATCCCATCTATACTCAAGAGAGCCACCCTTCGACTTTTAAACCATGAGACTAACTACAAGATGATGAGAGGGATCAATTACATGCCCCTGGATTGTACCATGTCACCTTCATGCACATGCTCAGGGATAGTAGGGGACTACTGATTGCTTTGGCTAAGCGGTGGAATTCAGAGACCAGCTCCTTCCACTTACCGATAGGAGAGGCCAAAGTAACGCTTGAGGATGTGTGGTGAATTTTGAGGCTTCTGATTTGGGGAGAGTGTGTTTCTTATGATCCTAAGCATGGGCATGGTGCAATTCAAATGGAATTCAAGCATGAGGATGTTACCAAGCTCAGAGTCGAGGAGTATGAGATTCCTTGGGATGTGCTGGTAGAGAGGTATGATTTGTTCATTGTTATTCTCTGCAGTATGATTGGTGGAGTCATTTGCTCTAATCAATGAGGACATGGGTTCCCCATCGGATGGTGGGAGATGTTAGTTGGCATCATAACCTGATGTATAGTGTATGCTTGTGGACCTTGTATGCTAGCCATGTTGTATTTCTAGCTCCATGATGTAGCCTACAGGGGAGCATAGTCTATTAGCTATGGTACGACTCTTCTCATGGTTTGGGCATGGTAGCATATCACAATGTTTTGACCACTTGTACAGAGATATCTGGGGGAAAGTTTTCCTTATGTATATATATATGGTGTTATGGCATAGATAAATTTTGGCAACATTGGATATTGGGATCATATGATTGACATTTTGGATTCTTTCATCAAGAGACCATATAGGGACTGCACCCCTTTTACAGATGATGATGAGAACTTGCCATATTACTATTAGGTATGGTATTTTGATTAGTCACATAGTTCAATCTTAGAACATTATATAGTGCTACCTTCCATAGAGGGTTCAACAATAGTTTAGGGAGAGACATGGACTCCTAGTGGGCACAACAGAGTTTATCAGATCGAGTAGAGAGATTCATCCATGGGGGGCCACAATTAGTGTCATCATTATGGAGTAGGGTTTTGATGCCCTCTAGACTTTACAATGGGGTGTAGGACAAAGGTGATGAATGCAAGCACCACACCCGACTACAATGCATGGTGGTTCCATTGATCAATCTTGGTCAGTAAATGCTTGTAAAGAGATTAGGGAGAGGTCCAAGAGGCTGACTTTAAGGATAAGGATGGGGATGAGGACATGATGGAGGAGATGATAGGGATGGAGGAAGGAGGAAATTAGGAAATACATGCTCCTCGTCAGGAGGAGGGAGCGAGAGGAGAGGAGGGACAAAGGCAGGAGGAGTAGCTAGGTGTTTAAGGATAGGTAGATGTTCCTCCTCATTAGGAGGAGGAAGCCAAAGTAGATGTCTACATTGTAATGGATGTTGAGGTGGAGGAGGTTGGCAGGGAGGAGGAGATGGAGGAGAGGGAGGGAGAGGAGAAGAGGCAGAGAGTGGTGATGGAGGAGGGGTTGGAGTAGATCCCCATCATCAAGGAAATGGAGGAGGTAGAGGACCAAGTAGGGGATCCACAAATAGTAGAGCTACAGGCACAACTATAGGTCAAATAGGTAGAGATACATTAGCTAAGGGATGAGAGGGACATGACCATGATTCGAACATAGTGGGCATAGTAGAGTGCTATAGACTTTATTAGTAGATGTAGTGGGTCGATGATAGATTTTTCTTGGGAACTACAAAGGTCTATTAGAGGGGAGAAATACTATAGAGACTTATATGAGAGGGTAGTGCCTCCTTAGGAGAGAGAGCAAAGCTTTACAAAGGTTATGAGTTGATCACAAAGCAAGTCACACTCCCGATGGACTTAGAGTAGTGGGGGTGTCTCCCAGTCACAACCTTCACCATACCATCAACCATTAGGATCAGTACATAGGGCCTTAGGTTCTCATCAACCACATGATAAAAAGCCTCCATCATGACCATCCCCATTAGGTGCTAGAGGTAGCACTGGCTAGACTTGTTTTAGTTCATCTACTAGACACTGATACATGTATATTTTGATTGAGCCTATAAGTTCCATTTTTGGATACATCATGATATTGTACTGTAATAATTTTTTTGATATATATGCAAGATACATGAATCTTGTAGTGACTACATGGTGTGTTATTTATTACACATATTTCTTTGTGGTATGGATTACGTGTTATGATGTACACATTTATATGATTATGAGATGATTCTATATGTTATGGTGCATTATGGATGTAATATATGGTTTATGCTTTATGATTCTGTATATTATGATGTATGGATGGATTCACATGATCTATTGTATCCTTTATGATGTTATGGTTGTTTGATGATTATGGTATGGTGTAGTATAGATATGTATGATGTATGGAAATTCCATGATATGGATAATGGATATGGATGATGTATGTAAATGCAATGATTTGTATGATTTTATTTTTGTATGCAAATGTGATATGCATGCAATGAGATGTATGCTAAATATCTATGGATGTAGGATGGTACTATGTGATTATGACATCTAATGTGCATGTGCAAATGCATGTATGATTCTTTATGATGATATCTATTTTTTTTTTAATTTTCTAATGCAAATGGATGAGCTAATATGGTTATGGTGATTCCTATGATACTTATAACATGATTATGTGTGCAAGATATTTTTTATGTGCCACAGGACACCATCAGGATGATTGCAATAGGAGGAAGCACGAGCATAGAGAAGATGGATGTTAGTGTGGAGTTAGTCAAATGAAAAGGAATTGATATTCTTACTTGATAGATGTTGGAATTATATGTTTATCATCATTCGGTGGTAAAATTATAGAAAATGGACAATAAACACCATGGTATGAAATAGACCAAGGTGTGCAATATTATCCCTTTGCAAAAAAAAAAATTATCATAAAAGGAGTGCCATGAATGATACTAAGGACCAAGTTGCCCTAGTATTTTTGTCAAGACAAACCACAAGTAGCAATCAAAAAAGAAAACAAGTCATGATCCATCATCACTCCTCTAAATCCTTCTTCTGAAATCCTCGAAGAGCATAGTAACATGACCAAAGACAAATTGAAAAAAGATAATACCAACTAGAACAACAGCTCGCCAACAACCATTTAGATCATTTTCTAGACTTTATTTGTTGATAGTATTGATGAGATTGATTGACTGATTGATTGGCGAGATTAATTGATTACCTAATTGATCAATTGATTAATAAGATTGATTGATTGATAAGACTTATTGATTGACATGATTTATTGAATGATAAGATTGTTTGATTGACTGATAGGATTGACTAATTGATTATGCCTAGTTTCAAGAAAGACATCTTGTATAAAGGTATGTGCGAGATCATCATAGAAAAAATAGGCCCTTAAGTGGCGAAAAAATAAAAAAAAGTAGAGTTAGACAGCTTGACATAAAAATTTGAATAAGTTATCTATATTATTTCAAAAATATGTAAGAATAGAATCTATATAAAATTGAATGTAGTTTCTAACTACTAGGTTTGTTTTAAAACAAAAAAATCTATTTGGTGAAAATTTAAAATTTCAATGCAGTAGTACTTAAATTTCAGGAGAAAAGAAGAAGTAGGTGTTTGTCTAACCACCCTAACCACAATAAAATTATAATTATTTTTTATAAGATTTTAGATATATGTAGAGGACTCATGTCTCGATGTGATGCATATTTTTTTGAATTTTTTTTCCAAGTAAATAATTAATTATGATTTTTTATTACAACTTTTAAAAAATATAAAAACTTGTATGTCTGACCACCTTAACTTGGTCCATCATGATCTTGCACATACCCATAAGGAAAATGATAGAGTTGACAAATGACAATGTCCAATTTTAGGAAGAACGTATCTTAAATAAGAAAAAATGATAGGATCTAATTAGAGTTCAATAAATACGGTGGCATATAAGACATTGAGTCTAGTTTCAACAATGCCACATCTTGGATAAGACCATTGACTTGGCAGGTATTGATGATTAGGAAATTGAGTGGTTTGGATTGAAGATTGGTTGGATAGTTAATCTGTTGATTCATGATTTGGTTTAGGCTTAAATATCTACTTGTGTCTGAAGTGTTGACCTTAGCAAGGGATAAATTATTATAGGGCAAATGACAATAGAATAGGATAGACTCGAAAAACCCTAAGGTACTGACCTAGTGCCTTGGGGGCTCATCAATTATGGCCTTGCCTATGTTATACACATAGATACGTCACAATTCAATTGAATTAACATGGACTACTCATTATTATGATGTGAATCATGGTTTAATTGAATCAAAAAAACCCTAAAGGACTAGCCTAGTGCCTTGGGGGCTCATTGAAAGATGGTCTTGCCTATGTAGCATGCACAAAGACTTCACATTTTGATTGGACTTGGATTGACATAGACTCTGACTTTGTTTTCTGGAGTTTTTTATGTTTTCTGAATTTTTTGGGTTTTGATGTCTTAGGATTTTCTATATTCTTGATGTTTTATGATTTTTTTGGATTTTTTGATGTTTTAAAAGAGGATATCATGTTTAGGATCCCATAAAGATATAGGTTAAGGAATTTCCCCTAGTCAAGTATAGGACCAACTTATGATGGATTCCAAGGGATTGATGGACATGAAAGGAAAAGGACACAAAATTTCAATGGTTCTAAGGCCATGAGAGGGATGAGAATTTTTTATTATAAGTGGAGAATGGGTGCACAGGGGTTAAAAACCAAATAGAATGATGGTGGACAATAGAGCAAAGATTGACTACACATGACGCCTGTTTGCCAAGTTTTCACCATGGTACTTATCCAAAGCACCACCAAAGTGGTTTTCAGTATTGGACAAATTATTTCTCTTTACTATTTTTTTTCTATTTTTTTTTTTTTGGTGTCACCAAGATGCCTATTTTCCAGGTTTTCATCAAGGTGGTGATTTTTTTGTTTTTTGTTTTTTTTGAATTTGTTGATTTTTAATGGGATTCTTTGGAAGCTATGCATAGTATCGATGAAGTTGCGCATTGTTGATAGGCTCTAGTAATGGTTCACATTTAGGAGTAGAAATCTAATAAGCACCAAACACATATGTTGATGTGATGATGTAGGGACCCAACCAATTAGGCTCAAACTTTCTAGGCTTTTCTCAATCCATTTGATTCTTAGGGTTCTCTTTCAAGACTAGGCCACCAATGTCAAAATATATGACTCGATCTTTCTTATTGTAGCTACACTAAAGATGACTCTAGTATGCCTATAAATGGGTTAAGGAATTCTATCTCTTTTTATCCAATAGCTCTAGCTCATGCAAATGTGTTATGCGGTACTATTCTTCATCAATAAAATGTTGCATAGATACCCTCAATTATGGTAACTCAACCTCAATGGGAAGAATGGCTTCAGATCCAAAGATGAGGGAATATGGAGTGGCACCTGTGGGAGTATGGATGCTAGTACAATAGGCCCACAATGGAGGATTGAGTTGGATATGTTAGTCATGTCCAACATCATCGACATTTTTCTTTAAGATTTTAAGGATGGTCTTATTAGATGCCTCAAGCTGACCATTACCCTGTGGATAGTATGGAGTGGTGAAATGATGTTGGATATGGAAACTCTCACATAATTCATGGACATCCTGATTTTTGAAGGGACGACCATTATTCATGATGATGGATTAGGGAACACCATAGTGGCATATTATATAGTTAAGTATGAACTTGGATATTTTCTTACCAATAATGTTGGTCATAAGAATGGTTTCAATACATTTAGTAAAGTACTCAATTACAACAAGGATAAACTTATGACCATTAATAGAGGTAGGGTGAATATTTCCCATGAGGTCGAGTCCCCATTGAGAGAATGGCCAAGGTGATGTAAGTGGGTGAATTTCCTAAGTAGGTGCATGTATAATACCCCCATGTATTTGACATTGGCAATATTTCTTCACAAAGTAGTAGGTATCACATTCCATGGTAGGCCAATAGTATCCCATTCGAATAAGCTTCTTAGCTAGAGTAGGACCAGCAAAGTGAGCTTCACATATACCATTATGTACCTCTTATAAGTTTGTTTGTGCTTCATATGAATCAAGATATATTAGGAGGGTGTTATCTAGGCTACGGTGGTAAAGGGTAACATCGATGATGACATATTTGGAGGCTTGTGAATAAAGGTTTCCAATTGGTTTTTGGACAAGTCAAAAGGGATAATTTGGTCATGCAGTCCTAAGTATAAAAGTATTTGTACCAAGGAGATTTAATACCAAAAATTTCACACAGAAGTTCTAATTTGGGGACCTCGAATGTAGGGATAAACAGTTGTTCCACCAAGAACTCATACTACAAGGCATTGTTAGGAATATCCAAGAGAGATCCAATGGTTTCCATTGCATCAACTACTTTTCTCTGAATCCTCAGAATTTTATCAAAAGAAATAACATTGAAGTACAACTTAAAACTATCCACCATGCACTTGTAGGGGGTAAGCTTCTCATCCTTTGTATCATATTCATCATTAACTCGACGGATAACCAATTAGGAATCACCATGGAATTGAAGATCTTTAATTTTCCATTTCATTTCCATTTGTAGTCCTATGAAAAATGCTTCATATTCAACCATGTTGTTCATGCATGGGAATTTTATTCTAGGTATGACTTAGGAATGGATTCCCCTTGAGGTGTGATAAAAAGAATATAAGCCCCTGAACCATGATTTGTATAAGACCCATCAAAGTAAAATTTCCACTTTGTAGGAGTCTCTATTGCAAAGATGGATTCATCAAGAAAGTCAAACACTAGAGAATGATATGCTATCATTGGTGTGTTTGCAATTTGATCAACTATTACTTGTCCTTTTATTTCCTTATGATCAACATATTTTGTCATAATCACTCAAGATCATGACCCACTTTTCTAGTTGACCTATCAAAGTTTCCTTGCTCAATAGATATTTCAAAGGATCAATCTTTTCTATCAATTTTGTGTGATGGTTTAACATATAATGTCTAAGATTCTATGTGGAAAAAAAAATACAAGGAATTGCTCGCTCAATGGGACTATAGTTAAGCTCATATTCTACAAGAGTACAACTGGTATAGTAAAAAGCTCTCTCTTTTCCATCATTGTCATTTTGTGCTAGTAATGCCCCTAGTGTTTATGTGGTAGTTGACATGTATAACATTAAGTGTCTGCCATCAATGGGAGGCATGAGAATAGGAGGAGTCAATAGATAATCCTTTATTTTTTGAAATTCCTCTTGACAACGTTCAATCCATATGAAGGGGACTCCTTTACATAGAAAGTGTTGAAATGGGTGAATTTTGTTAGCTAACTGGGAAATTAACCTTTAGATAGATTGCAACCTTCCTTTTAGAGTTCATAACTGACTTATGTTGGTGGGTGGGGCATATCCATAATTTATTTTACTTTTGCAGGATCAACTTCAATTTCTCTATGAGAAACTATGTATCCCAAGATTTTTCCTAATTGGACCCCAAACACACACTTCTTTGGATTTAACCTAACCTTTTATTCTTCTAAACTTCTTAAAATCTTGTTTAACACTGCTAGATGACCATCTCTTATTAAGGATTTTTTCAATAAGTAATCAACTTAACTTTTCCATAAATATATGCATGTAGTCATGAAAAATGATGGTCATACCTCTCTGATATGCTGTTCCATCATTCTTCATACCAAATGCCATAGCATTCCAACAAAAGGTACCCCAAGTGTAGGTGAAATTTATTTTGTGTTGATCCTCAAGAATCCTAATTTGATTGTGTAATGACAAAAAATGTATCCCTCTACATTTTTGCATTTTTTCTGCCCTCCTTGTCAAGTAGAGCTTAATGTGGCCTTGATTTAGTGTTGTAATGTGTTTAACACATTCACATTAGATCTTGGTCCCTTTCAAACTAAGTGGACCTAATTGTGCCTTATTTAGGGTGTTATAAAGTGTTGTATTACACTTTCACACTAATCTAGGGCTTTCATTATTAATGGGGCTTCTTTATGCCTTAATTGGGGTTATTTTGCATCCACAAGCCTTAATTAATGCATCTTTCTGAGGATAATCCTGACATAAACCGACATCCAATCATGATTCCAGTGCTTTTGGATTATATGGCCCATATTTAGAGATTTGGGACTCATATGCCATCTTGGGCGTATGGGTCTGACCTAAGTTTTGGGGCCCTAATCTAGATTTCACATGAATCTAAGTATTTCTTGAAAAATGTGTGTCATAGCCTAGCCTAATGGAACTCATATGCCACTTCTGGCATATGAGTCATGTGTGGCTTAAAATTAAATTTAATTCAAATTATTGACTTTATTCTCCTAGATCTTATGTTAGCTTGTAGTGTTGTAATTTTAGGTCCAAATTTGGCATAAACAAGTATAAATAGAAGTTTATTTCATTCATTTTTCTCCTAGAAAGTTGAATAAGCATCCTTATAGAAAATTTGAGTTCACAAGAGAATTCAATATTTTACAAGAGTATTCAAGAGTCTTCAAGAGCTGATTATCAAGTGTTTTGGAGCATTATTCAAGTATCAAGAATCATGTCAAATTCATCATGCATCATGTTTTTGTTTGAGCTAACAATTGTGATGTAGGGTTTTCATATTTCAAGCAAGCATTCAATTTAAGATCTATTATATTCAAGCAAGAATCAAGATCCACATCCGTTGGAGCTAGTTCATACATGTTTTTGGCCTTTATTTCTAGGGTTTGATGAGTTGCAACATATCATTTGTGCATTCATTGTTCCTCCTTTCCATTTGATTTCATTACAAGGTTTGATTACCAAAATAGGGTTTGACCAAGGAAAACCCATTTCCACTAACAAAACAACATTTTTCCCTTTGTTTAATATGTGATTTGTAGATCTAGGTTGAAGGAATGTTGAAGAGAAAGCTTGGAGAAACACTGTCAAGTGTGCAAAGTTGTCAAAGTTCTCACCTTGTTTACAAGACCATTGAAGGACACCTACAAGATAGAATTTAGCAGTTCAGATCTGGAAACTAGGTTGAGAAGATAGAGTAGAGATTGAAGATCATATTCAAATAATGATCCTATGAAAAATCCAAATATGACTAATAGCCACTTCTGGCGTATGAGTTCTAGTAGAGTCAATTTCACAATTTTCAAGAGTTCTAGACCTATCACTGCCAAAATTATGTTCCTTCCCAGAAACCCTAATCTAGGACTAAATCACCCAGCTTGGCATATGAGTCCCAATGTGCATTAGATTCAACGTCTTCAACATTTCAGGCCGTCATTTGAGCTGCTATAGGTTTCTAGATGCACCTCTCTAATCTCTCAGTTAGTTGTTTTGTTTTGCATTCATTTCTAGGCCATTTATTATAGTCTTGCTTATGATTAAAGTTCATAATTAAGTTTTACATGTTATTTGTCTTTCCAAGCCCTATCTTGGTGGTGAACCCCCTTTTAGTCTCTAATCATACCCTAGGATAACCTTTAGAAAATATCTTTCCTTCATTCCATACCTAAATTGCGATCTTTAGGGTTTCCTTGAATATAATAATAGCGAAATAGGACCCTACCCCTTGTGCTCCATCTCCTAAAATTTGAGGCACCCTATTTCCATCATTACATATTGGTGAAATTGTATTTATAACATCTTAATTCTAATTTGGAGTGCATCATCATCCTAGATCTAGCTTGCATTAACTTTACATTAGGGTTTGCATTAGTTAATTGGCATTCTGGGTTTCAAAATCTTTCATTAGTGAAAGTGCATATAGGTTGCATTTTTGCATCTTGCATCATTGAAATTCATTTGAAATCTGTATTTGCACTTAGTTTAGACATCATACAAACTAGAAAGCATAACTTTCACTTATAATTTTATAAAATTTGTACAAAAAACCTAATTTGGAACTCATACACCCCTCTAGGTGATTTAGACCTAGTACAAGTGGTTTTGCCTAATTTTTGGGTATTCTCTAGTGACTATTATTCAACATTTAAACCTCTGAAAAACTTTGATTGGGACTCATACGCCCCTCTAGGCAATTTAGTCCCGTTTTAGATTTTAAACTACATTTTCTAGCATTAAAAACTTATTTTTTGTGTTTTAGGTTGTTGTTAGTTTTATGTTTCAACTTCCATAGTTTTTGTTTCATCCATTTCATTTCATATACCTTCATTTGGTTCATTATGCACATTGCATAATCTCATATTTGCATTTATACCTTTCCTTCTAAGTTCTTGCATTGCATTTCATTATGGATATGTGCTTTGGCAAGTTGTGGATGTCCTTGAAATCCTTAGTGGATGTGTCAAGTTGTACTTTTGGAAATGACCCTAATGAAATTGAACATACTCATGCTCACTCAACTCCTAATGCATGTCCTCAACGTGATGTTGATATCATTGGAGAAGATGATGACAACATGAATAAATTCCTAAATGATTTCCTTAATAACATTGAGACTAATGCATCCTTTTATCCATCCATGAAACAACCAACACCCCCTATAATACCACCATTTGAGATGTTTGGTCTTTTACATCCTGAAATTTAAACACAAGTTGAGCCTATGTTCCCTAGAATAGCTAAACCTAGTTCCTCGAATCAAGAAAACAATCAACCCTTCTATGTTAACAAAGTGACCAACACTCTTATCAACCTAGAAGAAACATATAGAGCATGATTCACAATCTTGAGCAAACAAGGATGTGATACAACAAGTGAACATGAAATTCATCAACTCCTAGAGAAAATACCAATTGAAGATACTAAAGGTTTAGGATATCAAGATCCTCCTCCTTCCTAAAGAACAACCAATGCTTCGTAACGATGATAAGGATGATGGGATCATATTAGGTCCTCCTCCTCAACATTCAACTCGAGAAATTGTGAATCTAGCAAGTGACAAAGGCCTTACAAACTAAAGAAACTAAAATTCCCTTGTCCAACTGCCATTGAAATAACTTTATAAATACTTTTAAACTAAGTACTAATTACATTACCACCCATAAGAGAAGATGCAGGGTCACCTTTTTAGGAGATGGGCATGTTCGATATTACCTTTCTGATGAAGAGACATAGGCATTCCCACCTCTATGACCCTAGCAAAATCACCCCTTCAATTTTCAAGATTGCCCGTTCAAACTAGGGTATGTGTAGGATCATGATGGGCCAAAAAGTGGCGATATGATGGGTATGTGTAGGGTATGTGGCTGACAACTTCTTTTTTACCCAAAATTGATGAAATGAAAAGGGTTTTTAAAGGAGATTCTCATCTTTCCACCAATATAAATTATTCTTTACTTTGACTTTAATAAATAATTATTAATCATTTTTTATTTGAATTACGAATAAAGTCCTGATTGATAGGTTGCTTGAAAAACATCTATAGCTTTCAAACAGTATCACATTTTTTGAATCTAAAACATGTGTCACGTTCTATGCTTCAAATACTATAGGATTAAAAAAAATAAAATTGAATTTCATGAAGTTTTAACCAAGTTAAGGTGGTCGACATACAAGTTTTATATTTTTTAAAAGTTGTAATAAAAAATCATAATTAATTATTTACTTGGAAAAAATTACAAAAAATATGCATCACATTAGGAAATGAGTCCTCTACTTATATCTAAAATATTATAAGAAAATATTATCATTTTGTTGTGGTTAGGGTGGTCAAATAGACATCTACTTCTTATTTTTTCCCTGAAATTTAAGTACTATTGCATTGAAATTTAAAATTTTCATCAAATAGATTTTTTTTTCTTAAATAAACATAGTAGTTTTGAAACTACATTCAATTTGCTACAAATTCTATTTTTACATAATTTTGAAATAATAAAGATAACTTATTCAAAGTTTTGCATGAAGTTTCTTAACTCTAATTTTTCTAAATTTTTTGCCACTTAAGGGCCTATTTTTTCCATGATGATCTTGCACATACCCACTACCCGAGTGCATTCACCTCTGAAATTCTAAATCTAACTAACTTGTCATGAAATAACCTTTCCACTAAAGTGGTAGATAAACATTCTCCTAAGTAGATGTAGGATCACCTCTACATTAGGCGTATTCACCTGTCAAGGCAGATTAGCCTCTATGCTTGGAATCTAAACCTTCAAAATTTGAAACAACACAAAAAAGTAGAAGTAGACCTATGACGTGGGTCCCACTAGGCATACCAGAAATGTGTAGAGGTGTTTTTCTACTTTAGAAGTGCCAAATGACAAAATAAAATACAAAGAGAAAGACACAAACATCCACTCAAGATTATCCTAGTTGAATTCAAACAAAACACAAGAAATTGATAATATTATCTTGTTTGAATTGTTCCTTTGGTTGGCCCTTTGATGGTTGATTTGTGCACTACTTTTTTTGGAAAGATGGCATTAAACCTAGTGAAAATCAAAGAGGATGAGATGAGGAATACAATGGTAGAAATGGGTAATAGAGTTGATGTAAAATGAGTTCTCAATGTGTGTGCAATAGTGGAGGTTGGTTGGCTTGGCAAGAGTGCTCTAATCTTGCTAATTTGGTTTGATTGAATGCATGATCAAAATGAGGCCAAATTCACCATTTTTAGGGGAAATGCCTCTAAATGGATGGATGGTTGAGATTCATCCTTGGAGAGAAGATCAAGGGCTAATATGAACTTGGACCTCACAAGCCATCACATGAGGACATGTGGATGGTGAGGTGGATAAGGAAGGATGAGTTGGAGATGAAGTGGCAATGACATGGAGGTACTTGAAAGTACCTTGGGAATAGACAAGACCTCCTCATAAAGGAGGTTCTTGTCTATATGTACCTTGAGAGGACAAGTGAGGAGTTAAAAATTCCTCACAAATCCTCATGGGGATTGATAAAGGAATTAAAAATTCCTTATGGGGGCTTTTGAGGAATTAAAAATTCCTCACAATTCATGGGGAGAATAAATTTGAATTTTAAATTCAAAGGGGAAGAGGGTGGCTTATGTGATCAAGGGAAAATTCTAAAATTAGTTAGAGGGGGTTAGCACAATAACAATAAAATTCCTATGAAATAACAAAGCACAAAGGAAGTGATGTGAAGACAAAAGGGACAATGTTACCCTAAGTCTCCACCTTCCATGATTGACCTTTGTTACACCTCCTAGCTTGCAGTAAATAAAATTCCCTCAGATTTGTATGAGCAACTATGCCTAAAGACTAAGCCCTATGCAAGTGTTGAAGGATTTGCAGAAAATAAAATAACCCTACAATGGATTAAAATGACTATGACTGTAAATGACTATGACTGTAAAATTAATAGTAGCCTAAAGTGAAATCTAAACATGAGAGAAACCAAGAGTGTAAGAGGTCAAGAGAGCCAGGGACCAAGCGGGGACCAAATGAGAACAAAATTGCCATTTTATAAAAACTGCAATTTTGAATGTGTGGCCAAGATGAGAAGATGACAAAAACCCTAGGATCAATGATCAAGATTGAATGTTGCTGTGTGCATTAGGGTTAGGTCAAAATTAGGGCAAAAGATAAGGATGAAGGGTTGAGATTGAATTATAAAATAATTCAATCTAGGGCTAAAATTAAATGAGATGTCAAGAGATAAGATTGGCATAGAAAAAGAGGTTGCTGGAGAAATTAAATAATAAAATTTATTTACTCCAGTTGACCAGTAAATAATTAAATAATAAAGATATTATTTAATTATGGAGGAATGTGACAAAAGAATTGTTTTGAATTAAATGATGATTTAATTCAAAAATTCAAGAAGTGGACTAAATTAAATAAATAAAATTTATTTAATTAATGAGAAAAAGACTAATGAATAATTAAACAATTAAAATAATTATTTAATTATAGTGAAAGTGGACAAAAATTAAATAAATTAGAATCTATTTAATTTTAAAAGAAGGAACTTAATTAGTGACGTAATTAAATAAATAAGATTTATTTAATTAATCAAGAGGAAAATAAATGACAAAGGGAAATTAAATAAATTAATAAAATTTATTTAATTAAAGGAAGACTTTAGACAATTAATGACATATTTAATAAATAAATTAAAATTTATTATTTAATAATCATGAAGAATAAATGACATGAATTAATTAAATAAATTATGACTTATTTAATCAATAGTCGAATGAAAGGGACATAATTAAATGACTTAATTATGCTAGGACGAAAGTGGTAAAAATGAAGCTTGCAGGCCTAGGTCATTTTTAGGTGTCTACATTTTGCCCCTCTTTGTCATAATGTCGCTTGTCGCATTGTGACAAAGAAAATAAGTCAAAAAATGACCCAGTGCAAAATAAGATCACGAAGAATGATGAGGAGGGTTATGGTATGCCCCCTCGAGAGGATAGACGGGTTCGAAGAACATGGGTGTGCTCTCGAAATTGATTAGAAGACTAGAATATGAAGAGACGAAGAAATGTTAGTGCAAAAGATATGGATGATGATATGGATGCAATGCCTATATGAGATGGGAGAGAGAAGATGACACGACTAAAGAAGATGCATGTTAGTTCCTAGACCAAATCCTTCAAAACATTGCCATAGGTCTAATATTTATTGCTCTTAATCATCATTGGGCGAACTGTTGTAATGGCCAATAAACACCATGATATGACATAGATCAAGGTGTGCAAGTTCGTACCATCACATAAGACAAGCAGTCACAGACAAGGATGATCATGCCTCATACTAGGAGCATGCTTGCCCCAGTCTTTTTGCCATAATCAACCACATGCAAAAAAAAAAAGACAAGGACAAATCATGAAACGTCGCTGCTTCTCTAAATCCTGTTTCTAGGACATCCTTGAGAAACTAGTAGCATGATTGTCAAAATACAAAAAGAAAGAGTCCTTACGATGATATGTCCTTGTTTTTCTAAATCCCAAAATCAGGACCTCACTGAGAAACTAGTAGTCATGCGTGTCAATTGACATGATACGTCGCTACTTCTCTAAATCCTGCTTAGTGGGATCTCGCTGAAAAACTAATATCATGATAAAAGCTAAAAACAAATGCCAAGTGTTTGCCAAGTGCGTCTGATGCCGAGTGCATTGATGTGTCAATGTAAATTTAAATGATGCCAAGATGACAAATGCTGAAGGTTGCCATATTCAGGAAGGACACATCCTGAATAATGTCGATGTCTAAGAAGGACACATCCTAAAACACCAATGTCAGAGTTTTGTTCTTCAGAAGGACACATCTGAAAGAACGTTGTTGTCGAGAGGAATGATCCTTAAGTGTCAGAAAGGATCCCTGAAAATGTCAAATGATAGGGACGATGCCTAGGAAGGACACATCCTAAGGCACCAATGTCAGAGTTTTGTTCTTCAGAAGGGCACATCTGAAAGAATGTTGTTGTCGAGAGGAATGATCCTTAAGTGTCAGAAAGGATCCCTCAAAAATGTCAAATGACAATGCTGATTCCTAGGAAGGACACATCCTAAGGCATAAATGACAGAGGTTATTCTTCAGAAGGACCCATCTGAAAGGTAACCAAGAGTTGATAGTTTGACTGGTTGCAATAATTTCACTTGTTTTGACTAAGTTTGACTTGTTTTGACTGAGTTTGACTTGAGTTGGCCATATGTCGATATTGTCATGATGATATGTGCTAATGAGATTGTCTTGCTGTGATAGTGATTGTCATGATGAATTTTGTTCATTTGGGAAAGATTCATGTTGTCTTGAAGACTTTTTGACATGTGTGCCAGTGTGATGCCATGAACCCTAATAGACTAACCTAGTGCGGCCTCGGGGGCTCATCGATAGATGGCCTTGCCTACGTCATACACTCAGAGACCTCGTAGTTCGACACGACCAATGACTTTGTCTTGATGAACGAAGATTGCGTCATGATTTTATTTTGACAAACCTAAAAGGACTGACCTAATGTCTCGGGGACTCAAGTATGAGTCTTGCCTACGTAGCAAATGCACAGAGACAACGTAGTTCGACAATGACATGGACTGACTGGCATGACTGACTTTGACTCCATCTTTAGGATTTTGACATTTATTTGGATGTTTTTGTGTTTTTCTTTAGACATTTTATGATTTTTTTGGTCTTTCTTTAGGACATTTTATGATTTTTTTGTCTTTTTTCATGACTTTTTATGATGTTTTTGTCTTTTTTAGGACTTTTTTGATATTTTGTCTCTTTTTCATTTTATGATTTTTTTTTTTGGATTTGGCGTTTAAAGAGGATGCGTGACAAATGCATATGATTGATACCTACACATGAGAATCAAGGAACAAAACATGATTGTGCCCCTAGTCAAGCTGAATACCAATTGACAGGTGATGACAACGTTGTTTGATGTGGGAAGGACACATCCCAAAACAACGTGAGGATGATGACAATAATACGACGAAAGTATCGAGGTCTACAGCTGGGCCAGGAACGAAGTCAAGTAATGTTTTGGATAATGTGCTTGTATGTATTAGACTCATTGCATTTGGAATGATGGAGTTTCCTTAGACCGTTTGACAAGGGAAAGCCAAGATAGGTGACAAGCATAAAAGGAAAAAAGGTGGCCTTGGTAAAGGACGTGAGACATGAGACTAAGGGAATGTCATATGGTTTTCAAGGACTATGTCATATAAGGACAATAAGAATATGACGGTCAATGACATGTTGTTTCGTGAATCATGTATGACTGAAGGATAGACATGTCAAGATTTTTCCCAAAGCATGATTTATGTGTGCCAGTTTTATGTCAAGACCAAGATAGGTGGGAAAAATGTGTGGAAATAATAGGGCTTAGATGGATGTCAATGTCATAAGGAAGGCATGGGAAATGAGATGACTTGCCCCCAAGTGTAAGAGTCCACATAGATGATTTATTTTACACATGATGCCTGTTTTCCAGGTTTTCATCATGGTACTTATCCAGGGTGCCTGTTTGCCAGGTTTTCACCATTGGATGAAATTTTCTCTTTACTATTTTCTTGATTTTTTTGATTTTTTTGGTGTCACCAAGACGCCTGTTTGCCAGGTTTTCATCAGGGTGATGATTTTTTGATATTTGATTTTTTTTGTATTTTTGATTTTGTGGATAGCCTGGATGCTTTAGATAACCACTGACTGTTCTGAATCTATTGACGGTGCCGATGTAGAGACTGGTGCCATAATATGCCAATAATGACCTTGCTGTAGGAGTTCTCTTGTCAGGATCGTAGCCCTTGTATACAACTGATCGATCTCATTGTGATCCTTTCTGATACTAGAGTTGGCCTTATCAAAATACGCACATCGCAATAGAGTGCCATGAGAGTCCTTGTGGTAAAGAGTTGCTGCCATGATGTGACGGATTTGTGACGTAGGATTTTTGTACTTTAGGCGAGATGTAGGATTATGACGAATGAGAGTAGACATGGAAAGGTTGTTTAGACATTTAGATGAATGACTTTTTATTTTCCAAACTTGGGATGGTGTATGACGGATTTTGGAGGGATGGCGTTTGGAACCAACATTTTTATATGCCTTGATTGATGACCATTTTGAAGGAGGTGGACATGTGTTATATGTGGGAGTCCTCTTGCCTTGTGGCTCCACATTGTGATTGAATTTTGTATTTGACTGAGTGTCTTTGTGCAATCTGTCTTTCTTTGGGATCCATTTTAATTTCATTTGTCCACTTGTCCTTTGTTACGATTCAATGGCCTTTGACATTTGATTTTGATCTTTGACTTGTAAGACTTTGTTTTGTTGGTCCCCAAAAGGAGGTTGATTCATGATAGAATGATGGTTCATGGTGTGGGTGTAGGGGGTGTTGGCAGCAATCTTATGACAAGGATTTCTCATGGACTCCATTTTGACATTTGTATCTGACAAGGTTGCCCCCAGTATTGAGGAGGTACCACTAACATCGTTTGATTTTTGTCTAAGAATAACCAGACCTTGATGTCTGTAATCCCTGAAGTTGTATTGGTTCTACAAATCACCTTGCTCATGTGTACTAGTCCTTTACCTTGATATTGCATGCAGCCGGATTCTATTTGCGATGGGGGTATTTTTGTTTTGAAAGCAGATGCTAACCATCATGATGTCTGGACAACGTCACTTGTAATATTTTCATCACAGAAAGCACACTCTGACAAGATAGATGACCCTAAGTGATAAAGTGTCTTAGCTTCATTGTCTTGTTGGACATATTCCTGACTAATATCTTTGGTCTGATCATGCGACATGTCAGGTTCAAATAATTCTCTTGGTGCTTCCAAAGAAATGTCGAAGCCATCATTATAGTCAGTGTCATAGAGTCCAATAAATTCAGCTATAGCTTGATCATTTTCAAATATGTCTATATTGGAATACTCTTGTGCTTGAGGAGTATCGTCTATGTGTGTAATGGAGGCAAGTGTCTCATTTTGGAAATTGTCAATAGTCGAGGCCTGTATAGGATTGGAAAGTGTTTGATCATGAATGGCGTAAAGGTCAAGGAGTGGATCGTTTTGGACTTCTTGGTCAATGGCAAGGTCTTGGTCAAAGATGGGGTTGTCATGGATTTGGACTTCTTGGTCAAAGATGGGGTTGTCGTGGATTTGGACTTCTTGGTCAATGGTAGGTGTATTTTGGATGTCATGATTGTCTTGAAGGACTTCTTGAATGGAGTTTAAGATAGGGTCATGGGATGGACTACCTTGTTCTTGACATGAGGGTGACATTATAAGGTTATGCTTTGGGCTTTCATTTTGACATGTATCCTCAAGTTTAGACAATGGGATTTGACTTTGAGCAATGATAGAATTTTCATGACTAGATGTGGCTTGTGAGGGGATGACTTGAAAAGGATTAATGAATGATGGACTAGGATAGGATGTGGGGACTTGGACTGGATTAGTATGTGAAGGACTAGTATATGACATGGGTACTTGCATTGGACTAGTATGTAAAGGATAAGGGTATGACATGGGGACTTGGACCGGATATGACAAGGAGTCTTGGACCGAATATGACATAGAGTCTTGGACTAGATTAGGATGTGATGGTATAGGATGTGACATGGGGACTTTGACTGTATATGCCATGGAGTCTTGGACTGGATTAACTATTGAAGGACAAGGATATGACGTGGAGACTTCGACTGGATTGGTGTGGTATGATGTGGGGACTTGACATGAGTTGGTAGATGGTTGATAAGGGATGTAGACTTGGACGGGATTGATAGGTGAAGGGTCAGAATATGACGTGGAGGTTTGGAATGGACTAGTTGATAGTTGGCTTCCCTTGTCAAAGTTAGGATAAGGGTGATAAGTGGACGTTTGTTTTGAATTAATGGCAAGATTTGTGTCAAGTGATTGTTGATGGTGAGGGTAGACAGATGGAGACAAAGAATTTATGTCAAAGCCTTGTGGAACTTAGCCCCTAAGCCCAAAAGCATGGCTAGATACCTTTGAGGGTCACGTAAGAGATATTTTTTTACAAAGGAGACTATGTCAGGATTTTGCGTTGCAGCTTTTATGTCTTTGAAATATACTCGTCCATTTTGGTCTCTTTGTATGAATGGTTCAAAAATGTTTTTTGATGAAGATTGCATGTTCATGTTGTGAAATGGATCAGAAAAGGTCCAATGTTTGACTTGGTTGTTTCTAAATGTTTGACTATTGTTTGGTTTGTTTCAGTATCCAGAAAACTCTTGCAAGCACGATATTTTGACTATAAGCAAGCACACATTAGATAAGTACAATCCTAGGTTAGGCCAGGACAATATTTGCTAGATTCCACGTGGGTTTCCCCAACCGCATATCTGTAGCATGTGAATTCAGAAGCTTGGCTGCACGGGCTCCCCCTTACAGTGCACTCTCTTCTCAGGCCAACCAAGCTTCCAACCCCCATGAAACTCCCATGGCGAGTTGATCACATCTACTACAAACTGCGAAAGTGTGGATGCCTTCACACCGACCGGTGCTGCGCTAGCAAATAGAAGGATTTTGGCTTACTACACAAGAGTTTTTAGTTTGGGAATTCCATTCGTGGGGCGTGATCCATGCGTTGAGAGTCCCCTTTCGGATCCATCTCATCGAAACCACGCTCGTGATTCTTGGGCTTTCCCCAAGAACCCACTTTTATATACCGGCTGGAAGTCCCTCGGTGTTAGGGTGCTAC
>VDFB02328400.1:0-61710 GCA_007258455.2 Sequoia sempervirens
GACTTGTATATAAGCTATTGTAAAATAAATCGAAGCATTTTATAGTGCAATGTTAGATCTTTTGCATCCGGACTGGCAGAATATATTGGCTGCATTGGTTTTTACTATTTTGGCGATAACAAATCCTAGAAAAACTCTATATCTATTATGATGCATTGATTGCTAATTTCTACTGTAGGAGATGATGGGAACTAGGCCTCACATGCCGCTAACAAATAACTCCCAGTGTAACACCAATGTAATAATAAAGGCCGCTCCAAAAATGTTGGCAGACCTAACTACTAGCTAATATTTCATAGACTGACCAACTAGGCAATGACTATAAAACTATCAAAGCAAATTGTAAAAGAACCCTAAAACTGCAAATCTTTGAGCAAGGGTTTTTTTTAGTGTTGAAGGAGGATAATTAGAAAGATGAACATTTAGAAGTGGTTTCAAAAAGCTGGACTAACAGATTGTCTGGTCTTGCATATAGTGTAGAATTTTAAAGGCCCTGCAGGTCTCAACTTTGAGAAAGTCCATATTGAGACTTCTAAACGTGCTATGATTCTTGTAGTGTTTATTATTGAATGTGTGTTGTATCATGCATGCAAGCTCACAACAAACAATTACATCTGTGCTTTGGCAAATAAATAACCAAGTGGAGTATAGTGTGGTGGAAATGGACAATAGTCACATTCACATCTACAATTTGGATAAATACAAAAAACACTTAAACCACAAGCCACATATTTGAAGATTAGCATCCTACAAACAAGTCAAGTGGAGATCAAGTGTGAGTGTACACCTCTTCTTAAAAATTCTAAAACTGCATCATAATTTTGAGTACAAGGAGCTCAGCAAGAGGGGAACTATTTGCAATAGAAATACTTTCAGAGACAGCCTTCTCGAACTTAATGAAATGGGACAAACATGTGTGTGTTTTGTAAAAAACCTTCACTAAGCAGTAATTAAAGTCCATAATTACGCCAAGAGGCATAACTACAATGACAACAAAGGGTGGAGTGTAATGGTGTGAGCATGTTAATGAAATCTATTAAAGAGCTGATATATTTAAAAGAAAGAAATAAATTCTTTAGTAAATGAAATAACTCTTAAGTAAATAAAAATAAAATAATTCTTATGTAGTTCTAAAGTAAAGTAAAATAACTCTTAAATAAGTAAAATTACTATTAAATAAATAAAATAAAATAACTCTTCAATAAATAAAATAAGTCTTTAGCTGGCTTTTTCAAAAGTAAAATTAAAATTTACATACAAAGTGAAATAGCTCTTCAAATAAAAACAAAACAAACAATGTAATAAAATAAAGTAAATCTAAAGTACAATAAAATAACCTTTAAGTAAATAAAAATAGAATAATTTTTAAATGGTTGTAAAGTAAAATAAAACAACTTTGAAGTAAATAAAAATAACTCTTCAAGTAAAAATAAAGTAAACAATGTAAAAAGATAAAACAAAATAACTCTTAAGTAAATAAATAAAATAATGCTTTAGTAAATAGAACTGGCATACCTATCTTTAGAAAATCTATGTAAAAGACATTGAGATATATCATTCTTGAGTTGTCTATTCTAGTAAAAATAGGCATCTTGAGAATGATATCTCTTGGCATCTTTTACATAGACTTTCCTAAAGATAGGTAAGCTAGTTTTAATGTACCAAATAGTGGGCAGAATGGTAGCTTGCCTACTGTGAAAATATCATAGGGAAGGAAGTTCAAACAAGTGATTGTAAATGCCCAATCATTTTGGAATATCTATAAAATCATTCCATGCTATATTACTCAGCTCTTTTGTTTTGGCCACCACTAAGCCGAGCAGGAGAGGGAGTGGGTGACCTATTCGAGGTTACATCCCAATTCATAATCATGTATAAGAGCCTCATCATCATCTAAATTGTTTTCTGCCCTAGCCACACCCTGGAGAACCCACAATTACTAGACATTAACAAAGTGTTAAAATAAAAGAATGGATTTTTAACATTAATAATGCATTTGCGAATCATAAAAGTAACTTAAAGTCTCATTGAAAACCCCAAAAGTGTAATGATTTTAACTAATTTTATATAATTATTCATCACTTTTTGATCACTAGGTTCCTATGAGGGTGAGGTGAGAGAATACGGTAGGTGGATACTAATAGTTTTTATATATTTTTTTCTTATGATTAGATGATGTTTACTCGATGCTTTTGTATTAAATAATGATGCTAGGAAGATAGAACAATAAATTCCATAAAAAGGTAAATCCTTCACAATCACATTGCAGCTGAATCTTATTAATAAAAAATGCTTGAATACATCAATTAAAGATAAGCAACATACAAATATGGTAGTAGAAGATGAATCTGATCTGATGTTGCTATATGTTCTTGCTCTATTCCACAGATTACTTGCTTATAATGAAAAGAAAATACTTTCAGCATAAATGCAATCCCAAAATGAGATTGCTCACAGGAATCAAAAATGGGTTTCATCCGTTGATGTCTAAATCCAAGGGTTTTTGCCTTTGATTCAATAGATGAGTATAATAGTAGGATTTTGGATCTAGTTAAAATAGACTTGCTTTCTAATTAAACAATTCCTACTTTACTTATTCAAGGACTGAACTAGCTTTAAACAAAATATATTTTGATATTGTGCAAGACAAAAAGAATAAGATAATTCTTCAACCCCATAACTACTTTTAACTCATAATTGAATGATTTTCATTCAACTAAAGTATAGAAGAAATTAATAAAATGTTTACCTATTGTAATTTGGAAGAAAATTCACAAAAAGTAGATAACATATAGAAATAGAATAAAGAGAGGAGCTTGGCACCAAACATTGAAGCTCATTGCCTAGGAGGCTAGCATGTTGTGCAAACATTTGCACTTTAGGTTGTCGTCTGTACGACTCAAAATAGTAGAGGACTTTTAGAAAACATCTTATTCAGGTTCGATAGTTCACTCAATTTGTTTAATCAAACATGGGAACAAACCAAGGATATACCAAGTAATGAAATTGATAAGGAAATATAAATAAATGATAAGAATTACATTGTATTAAATAGATAATAGAAGTGAACAATGAAAATGAAAGCACTTGCGAACCTTTGTGTTGTTGGGTGTTCTCAAAATACATGCAAATACAAGGAAAAGGAAAAGTGTCTGGGTTATTTGTGAGCTCGCCTTCAAGTTAAGCCCTTATGTTGATCTTTTGACCTCTACAAACAACCAAGATATAAATATGATAAAATGTGTGTTCTTATCCTACATACATCAAGGAGTTAAGAGTAGTGACAAAGTAAATGAAACTATGAATATCAACCTTGGTCTATGGGGAACACTACCATAGTGTATAAACTCAACAAATAGGTGGTGGTCTACACCAAAGAAATTTCCCTAGTAGATAATGGGAGATACAATGTCAAAGCATAGCAATACTATTCAAATGAACAAGAACAATATTACCAAAACTAGTGAGCTCTTTGAAGGATTTGAGTTATTTGCAACCCAAACAATCCTATGAGAGCTTTGAAAAGATAATTGATATTCATAATTGCTTGTTTACAGGAGGAGACGAAAGCTCCTTATATAGAAAATTACAAGACGATGTTTCTAAAAAGAAACTATCGTAAACTAAAGCAAACTAAAACAGAAATTAGAAAGATGCTAAATCAACTAAAGCGTAACTAAAGCTACCAAAAACTAACTAGAGCTAAGATGACCATTAATATTACATTTAATATTTTAATACCCTCCCTTAATGGTCATCGTACAAACATAAAATTAGTCTACCCATATTCTTTTGGAAACATATCATCGGTGATTGATAATTAGAGAAGCATAACCGCCTCATGATTATAGATCCTTTCCCGTAGAACAATCAAATCAAGACACCAGTACTCGAAAACTGAGTATCTTTTGCTTCCAGGTAGTAGAACTTTTCGTTGAACCTCTACGTATTTTCCAATGTGACATTGAACAAAGATGCCATCCCTCCCATTTTCCAAAGCATGAAAAACTAGGTAACACTGTGATCAGCTGGCAAAACACTGGACAATTAGTTGGCATAACTCACAAACTGTAAGATTTTTCAGAAAAAACTTCGAAAACTTTTAAAAGGTAAAGATTTTTTCAGAAAAAATCCTCAAAAAGCTTTTGAATTGCAAATTTTTATAGAATTTTTTTTCAAACACTCTTTAAAATCTTTAGGTGCATGATTTTTTGTTGAGAAAAAAATCGCCCAAAAAACTAGTTTGCAAACCCTAGCAGCAACCCACGATTTTTTAGATAGGAAAAAATTGTTAAAAAACTCTTCATAAAACAACACTTAGTAAATTTTTTCTTTCAAAAAACTTTGCAGAATTTTTATTTGTCAACTAGAAAACCCTGTCAAAAACTGGTTCAAAAAACAACCCTTCAGGCTGCCATGAAAACACGATTTTTGTAAAATCGCCCAGAAACAAAAACTCCTTATATATAAAATTACAAGATGATGTTTCTAAAAAGAAACCATCGTAAACTAAAGCAAACTAAAACAGAAATCAAAAAGATGCTAAATCAACTAAAGCGTAACTAAAGTTACTAAAAACTAACTAGAGCTAAGATGACCATTAATATTACATTTAATATTTTAATAAGCTTTAATCAATCACATAGAACAAGAGAATGCAACCAAGATGGAGTCCTTCAGCCTTGCAATGGAAATTTTAGCAGATTTTCACCAAGAGAGAGAGCCAAGAGAGTCAAAAAGATTTTTTTTACAAAAGGGAATGAGAGTCTTGTTGGGTCGGATTTGCATGCATGAAGCATTACACTACCAAGCAAGCATTATGGTAGATGGCAATGAATAGCTAGGTGGGAAACGAACAATTCAAACTTGAAAACTTTTGAGATGCTAGCGTGTCGGTAGACATTTGCACATTGCACTTGTGTCCTCAAAAATTTCTTTGGATTTGGCACATGTTCCTATAACAAAGGTGTTAAATTGGAAAGAGATCCTAGATCTAACTAGCAAATTAGCCCGGATCTACGCTTTCCCTTTGCCTTAACATTAGAACACAAAACCAACTAGAATTTGATGAGTGGCTAACTACCTCAAAGGAGATCCAATCTACGTGGGTTTTTTTCCGTTGTTGCAAAGAGGGTAGATTATGTAAGTGTAATTGATTAACCTAATTGATATAAGCTGTAATCTGAAAGTATGAATGATTGTACAAATGAAAACGAAAAATTACAAAAATGGGTACAAATCTGAGATGTGCACACAGAGGGGCACTTGTGGCTGAATACTGAGCTTGAAATGCAGGGACAAGGGCGTTGGATGCCCTAGTTTGGGTATTTTTGAATGTTAAGATGCCAAATCACTTTACTACAGTTTGCTTTTTGCTCTTCTGCAACCTATCTCTGACGGAGTTTTGGATTTGAACTTGTACACACAAAAAGAGAGAAAAGGTTGTGTTGTATAGGAGTTTACCTCAGTCAAACCCCTGTGTTGGTGTTCCCACCTCCACAATAGCAATGATAATGATGGTATAAATCGCATGCCCTCAGCGGGGCATAGGCAAAGTAAATAATAATGACTGCGATAATGAATAACTTAAGGCAAAGTTACCTTATGCATGAAATCCTTGTTGAATTGGTGTCACACCATAGGTTGCCACGAATAGTTGATGAAGAATGAATGAATTGCCTTGAAAACTTGCAAATGGTTAGTCCACATAGCACAATAGAGAGCTGTAATAAGCATGTAGAGAAGAGGTTGCATGTAACTTCACAATTTGCATATAATAATTGCTCATAATTCATAATAGAGTGTAGATGTTCAAATAAGAGGGAAAACTTGTTTGCATATGCATCCCAATTGATTTTTTGGACTTAGGCCGACTTGGAATCACTTTTAAAACAACAAAGGCTGACACTTAAGGTGATAAATTTTAAAAATCACATTCCCAGGACTAGGGCGCTTAGCACCCATGTCTAAGACTTTTTGACTCAAAAAGCTAGGAATGTTGGGGAATTAAATATATTTTTCCTGATCTGGACCCAAAATGATCAAATTATTAACATAATTAATTGTACATGCAAAATAGGCTGCCCAATCTAGTGTGAAATTGTTAGGGGTAACAATTACTACGCTACAAGAGGTAAGAATGATATTGCGATCCAAAATCTGGGCAAACCTAAGTGAATGGGAAATATGGCAAGGTTTGAGCTCAAATGAACCTAGAACATGCTATGGGGGTGGACATTGAAGCAAGTTCAAAACACAAAGTGAAATTGTGAGGGCATTCAATTTTCTACATTACAATTAGCACAATGCGTAGCTAATTCAAAAAATGAGAAAAACAAGTGATAAAAATAGGCATTTTGACATCCAATTTATAGCCAACTTGGGTGCCCAAATCC
The DNA here is from genome assembly GCA_007258455.2 of Sequoia sempervirens. Classification (NCBI taxonomy): domain Eukaryota; kingdom Viridiplantae; phylum Streptophyta; class Pinopsida; order Cupressales; family Cupressaceae; genus Sequoia; species Sequoia sempervirens. The sequence goes on from VDFB02328400.1 coordinate 6,396, forward strand.
ATGCAAAATTCCAATGCCCCAAAGCAAGTTGAGTTAGCTGATAACAAACTAGGAAATGCTTCATTCAACATGCATTGCTCTTTCATGCATGCATGGATTTTTCAAGAATGCTTCTACATTTTTCTCAAAGTCCACAACTAACTTCCTCCCATCAAGCATTTTTTATGATGGCAACTCTTTACACACCTTATAAGTTGTCGTATTTGCATTGAGCAACTTTCATGACACTAAATGGGTATTATAATTGTTAAAGTTCAAACTACAAAGGATACATAATGCCACTCCAAGAAATCCAATGCCCCCCACACCTTCCAAGAGATGCAAATTGATAAATGATTATATTGTTTTTCCTATGTTCCACCAAATTTACCCAAATATGTAAATTATGATTCCCTAAGAGATTTGGAGAACACAATTTCAAACACTAGATGTGAGTTTTGAACATCTAATATACAAAAGGCCCTCACTTCTACTTAAATATTTCCCCAACACTTACCCTTTATGAATTTAGAAACATGGAAACAAGCTCATGGGTTCTCTTATGATGACTTAATAAAAAAAGTGGAAATGACAATCCACCCTTCCTAGAATTGCTTGCCCACAAGTAATGCAGTTATGGATCTTCTAGTATCTTTGGCCCGTCCCAAGTAGAATCCTTGGTGGGTAGGTTTCTCCAATGGACCAAGTACTCTGTTATGGTTTAGATCCTCAATTTCTTCAATTTCTTCAATTTCTTCACTTGTTTGTCAACAATGGCATTTGGAATCAAAACAAGTTTCCCCTCATCATCCAAGGGTAGCAAATTGACTAATGATCTACTCTGTTGTCCAAGCACCCTTTTAAGGTAAGACATGGAAACATTGTGGATTTGATTACTTGATGGCAATCTAACTCATAGGTCATCTTGCCAACTCTCCTCAGTACCTTTTATAGTCCATAGAAATGGAGTTTGAGCTTTTTGGCCTTGCTTCATTTAATGTAGGTTTGTTATTTCCAACCACAAATAATCTCTATGTGTGGTGTTGATTTGTGTAAATTTTCTTTTGCTCTATGGACTTATCTTCTAGGAAAATTACCCAAGGGAACACAACCATTGTATAATCACCTTGTTCAACAATGTTGAAATCATCACATACAATATAATCACCATGAGATATAGATTAAGTTGTCAAATTACCTTGGTGCATGGGATAATGAAATCGTTGGTAATAGTTAGATAGAACTCTGTGAAATTATCCACCTTCAATCTTCTCTTAGATATAAGGCCATCAACAAAATCGTAGGTAGCCCCACTATCAAGAAGCACACTAGTTTTCAGTTTGGATAACTCTCCATGAATTCTAAGTGGGTGATATTGTGGTGCTCCTTAGAGAGCGACAAGTGTACCTTCACTAGTGCCAATATTATCTTTGGCCTATTGCTCAAGCTCATATGTAACAATTTGCTCCTTTGTTGTCTTCTACAAATGGTCACTAAGTGACCTCAAATCTCTTTGCTATGCTCCCAAAGTTATTGGTTGTTGTTACATGATTGTAAGTGTACACCAAATTAGTGAAGTTGAGTGCATTGAATCTATATGGTATCATGCCAAGGGACATGGTAAGTGGTATTATGACAATGCTCTTCACGGTGCAACCACTTAATCCATGCTGCTTATATAGTATCTTAAGTCTCCTTGAACCCACTTATTAACCATCTCTCTTTGTCTGTCTATTTGTAGGTGATAGCTATTACTAGGGCTGAGCTCGGTGCTAGTCAAATGAAATAACTCCTGGAAAAAGGAGCTAAGGAATCTGCTATCCTTGTCACTAACAATGGTTTTGGGCAAGCCATTTAGCTTGAATACCTTTATGAAAATTACATTAGCTACAACACACTTGTTAACCTTAACACTTCCATCCAAAACATTAATAGCAAAAATGTCCTTGGCATATTCAACCGTGATATAAACCTTTTGATGGACAACAAAAGAAAAAACGGAGCAGAAAGTAGGCATACAAGAAAGAGCATCAGTAACCAAATTTTTCTTAACCTTCATGTATTCGATTTCACAATCATAACCTTGAAGCTTACTTATCCATGCCTATTGTCGATCATTCAAATCAAGTTGGTCAAGGAAGAATTTCAAGCTGTCATGATTAGAAGTTTGGTCACCAACTTTGTCAACCATTCCTACATGAAGTGCTATTGAGGAAAGCTTGCCACAACATGCACTATCACTAGATACAAACCATGCATCATATGTTTGATGCGAAAAAATTCATTGGTCTATATAAGTCCTTGCATTGTGAATGAAAGGCCAAACAACTTACACAAGAATTTGTCTCTAGCTGCAATCACATCTCTGTAAATTTCAAACTTGAAATTGTTGAGTCCAAGATCATGTGGCATTGCACCTAGGGCCTTTTTGACACCCCAAAACTTTTCCTGTTTTGCATCATGTATTAGCTGCAAAATTCCTTTGAATGTTGAGCTCAAATTTTGGAAACACGAAGGATGCATCATAAATAGTCCCCATATAGCACTCCATTTTATTTGATAAAGATCTCTTTGTGACCTTTTAATATCTTGGAGTGGAGGTGAACCATTGGTCCAACAAGTACCTCCTGAAATTAAATCTTGATATCTAAATTGAGAGTCCCATGCAAAAGTAATGATTTTCTTTTCATGAGGTGGAACTGATGTAGAAGTGAAAATTACACCTTTAATTGACAACTCTAGTTCTAAAACAAGAAAAGTTCTATGTAAAGTATGCTCTTTTATTTTAGGTCACATGTCTCTAATTGAGAAATGTACATTATGCTCTTTTATTTTAGGTCACATGTCTCTAATTGAGAAATGTACATCGTTTTGAGAAAGTGAAGAGTACGAGAATAAAGATACATTATCATCACTTGTCTGTTGAGCATCCATAGCAAATGTTCTTGATGTCTTTGGAGCATCACTTTTTGTTGTTTCGATAGCTTTCAAGTGCCTCATAGTATCTTCTATTTTGAGTTCCTAGGATATAGCACAATCAACACAATCAAGATCCCAAATCACTACACAAAAACAATCATTTTGAATTTGAGAGAAATTTTGGGAAAGGTGGCTCAACCTTGCTCCCAATGTTAAGATTTCAAAAAGTGCAACTTTCGTATATAAAACAAGAAAACTCAATTTCTTGGTTATAGGGTTGGTTTTTGGCCAAAATAAAAGTAGATGGCGCTAGTTGCATAGATCTCTAAGTACTTCGATTAAAAAAAAGGGGGCCCAATCAGCCCATCGGATCAAAAGTTGTAGCCTTTGGAAGTTTGCATAGGTAATGCAAAAAGTTGTTGAACACATAAAAAAGCTGTAAAGGGGAGTTACACCTATTGACCAGCTTATGATGCATGTTATGACACATCATAGGGCATCTTTGATTGGTGGATAATTTGGGCACCACTTTTGGGTGGTTTTAGCTCACTGGTTTCTAATTACCATTTGATGGTTTTGAGTTTTTTATCACCTATATATTAGGTGCTTGAGATGGAAGTTGTTTGTAGAGTTTTTTAGATACCGTTAAGTTTTAGGAATTCCTTGATCTCTAGTTGGTGATACTCTTGTGAAGGCTTGCTTTGCAAGTGTACTATAATCGTGGTTTATTGAATAATACATTGAGCTGCTTTGGAGGGTGGGGTTTTTTCTTTCGAAAGGGTTTTCCCCATGTACACCTATGTTATTGTATATATTGTTTATTTTCTATTTAAATGTGTTTCTACTTTTTGTAATGTTAAAAGATTGAAACTTTCACAACGTTCTCTTTAGAATATCAGTGTAGGAAGTGTTTCTGCGTACCTTGCTTACTTTCATTTGGTATGAGAGCCTAATTATTTCAGGTTGTAGGTGTTGGGTAGAGGGTTTTTTGTACTAATCTTCATTTGGGTGGGAGCTTGGGTAGAGAGAGTTTTGATGTTATTGTAGGAAGAGATGGGAAAAACATCAAGGATAGAGATGGAGAAGTTATCAAGAACAAACTTTGAGTTATGGAAGCTCAAGATAGAGGATGTGCTCATATATTGAGATCTATGGGCTGAAGTATTTGGACAAGATGGATAAAAAAGAAAAGGGTCTTATTGGACTCAATTTGGTTGACTTAGTGTTGTTGAATGTGCATGAAGAGACTACTATAGCGTATCTTTGGAAGAAGCTTTGGAGAAATTTATTAGGCTAAATCCTAGTGAATAAGGTTTTCTTGAGAAAGAAGTTGTATACCCTCACAATGGAGGATGGTGTGTTTGTGGCTAAACATCTAAATGCCTTCAGTATGTTAGTTACTTAGTTGCACTCTATGGGAGTGAAAATGGAGGAGGAGGATTGGTGTATAACTTTGTTGTGTTTTTTGCTAGATTCATGGGACCACCTTATTATGGCTATTGGGAGCACTACCACCAAGTTCAAGATGGACGAACTGGTTGCATCTTTGCTTTCAAAAGAAATGAGAAGAGTTCCGAGTCAGCTAAGGAGGTCCTAGCGGATCGTGGAAGATCCAAAGAAAAAGGTAAGAAGGACAAGAAGCGAGATAAGTCTAGATCCAGATCCCATGGGAGATCGAAATTGCCTGGTAAGTTCAAGGCAAAATGTTGGAATTATGGCAAAATTGGACAGTTAAGAAGAGATTGTAAGGAGGAGAGGAAGAAAAAGGTAGATCTTGATGATAAATTTGAGAGATCCTCCTAGGATGAAGGTAATGCTTTTGTTGTTGTCTTGGCTACTCATGCATCAAAAGTTGCGTGGATGATATACTCTGGAGCCTCTTTCCACATGACCGCACATTGAGGTTGGTTTACAAAATATGATGAATATGGTGGTGGGAAGATGTACCTAGGAGATGATTCTTATTTGAAGATTGTTGGCCGTGGTAGAGTCCTAATTCAATTCTCTGATGGATGAGTGAAGGGGATCAATTGTCTACTGCATATCCATGGTTTGGCATAGAACTTACTTTTTGTAAGTAAATTGACTGATGCAAGTGTGCAGGTTGTTTTCTCAAGTGGAGGGTGCAAGATTGTCAAAGGAGCTATGGTTCTTGCTAAGGGTGTGGATTGGCACTTTGTTTCAACTAGATGCATGTACAGTTTAGTGTAATAGTTTTTCGATTCGTGTTCTAAAAAAATTTGCTAAGTGCCCACCTTCATGATTGGAACCAACAACAAAGAGGTGTGTTGTGTCTAGTTTTGATGGTTATGCTTTTTGGGTACCTAAGTGTGCCCATACTTTGGAGACTAAGCTACTAGTAGAGAAAACAATGTTATGGCATCAAAGGATGGGTTGGATAGGTGAGAAGGGCTTAAGGAACCTGAAGAATAAAAACGTCATTGAGGGTTAAATGATTGTAATCTTGAATTTGATTTCTATGAACATTGTATATATGCAAAACAAAACTGCATTTAGTTTTATTATGGTTCTCATAAATCTTCTAGGGTGTTGGATTTAGGCCATTATGATGTATTTGGTCTTGTTAATGTCCCTTCAATTTTCAAATCTATAGATTTTTACATAAGAGGACATAGGTATATTTCCTTAGAAGAAAATTTGAAGTCTTCAATTGTTTTAAAGAGTTTAAGGCTCTTGTAGAAAATCAAACTGGTAGGAAGATTAAGATTTCGAGGACTGATAATGGCGGTGAGTTTTGTTCAATAGATTTTGAAAATTTGAAGTCTTCAATTGTTTTAAAGAGTTTAAGGCTCTTGTAGAAAATCAAACTGGTAGGAAGATTAAGATTTCGAGGATTGATAATGGCGATGAGTTTTGTTCAACAGATTTTGAAAATTTGAAGTCTTCAATTGTTTTAAAGAGTTTAAGGCTCTTGTAGAAAATCAAACTGGTAGGAAGATTAAGATTTCGAGGATTGATAATGGCGGTGAGTTTTGTTCAACAGATTTTGAAAGATTTCATAAGGACCATGGGATAGAAAGACATAAGACAACTCTGTACACCCTTCAACAAGATGGAGTTGTAGAAAGAATGAAGAGGACGTTGATGGAGAGGGCTAGGAGTATGCTAAGTGGGCTAGCCTAGAACAAACGTTTTGGGCAAAAGTAGTTGCCATAGTTTATTACTTGGTTAATAGGTCTCCTACATCAACTCTTGTTGATAAGACACCTATGGAGGTGTGGTTAGGCAAAAGACTCTCATTAAGACATCTTTGAGTCTTTGGTTGTGAGGCATATGCACATGTGCTTAGGTAGAAGTGGTCAAAGTTGGAGAATAAGGCTATAAATGTATCTTCATTGGCTATGGTGTTGGTGTTAAATGATACAAGCTTTGGGACTCTATGGTTGAGATAGTTTTGTATAGCAGAAGTGTTATCTTTAGAGAAGTGAATTCTTCTTCCACAACATTGCGACTAGAAAAGGATGGAAATAAAGATGTGTTTCAACTAACTCTAAAGATTGAGAAGGTTGAACTAGAAGTTTATGAAGGATCTTAGGAGGAAGAGAGCTCAGATAGTTCTGAAGAAGAAACATAACCTCTACCTCAATCACTAAGAAGGTCCACTTGGCAAAGACAACAACTAGAAAGGTATACTCCCCTTAATTGGAGATGTGTTTTTGCTTTGCTTACTAAGACTGAGGAGCCTAGAACTATAAAGGAGGCTATGGTTAGGATGATGTAGAGTCCTGGAAGGTGGCCATGGATGAGGAGATGGTTACTTTGAAGAAAAATAACACATGGGACCTAGTACCTTTCCCTGATGGATGAAAGTCTGTTGGATGCAAATGGGCGTTCTATAGGGTTTGATGGCAGTGTTGAGAAGTACAAGGTGAGATTGGTTATGAAGGGTTATTCCCAAGTTGAGATAATAGATTATGGTGATATTTTTTCCCTAGTAGCAAAGCTGACGTCCATTTGATTTCTATTGTCTTTGTAGTTAGCCAAATAAAAGAATTCCATTAGTTGTAATTAGCAATTATTGTACGGTTGTGTGTGGTTGATGGTTACCAACAGTTGGTATTTCTCAACCGTTGACCACTTTAAATATTTCTGTTGTATATGAAGACAGGGACCACATGGATAGATATTCCTGGATCATTCTGTAAAAGCTTATGAATGAATATATTGATACATCCTTTTGGAATTGCTGCTATGCATTTCTATAGTCCTAGTATTTACTCTACTGCTCACTCTATGATATTCAATCAAGTAGAATTAGCCAGTAAATAGTCTCTTGCTACAACATATGATCTTGAGGTTGAGTAGATGGATGTGAAGACAACATTCCTTCATGGTAATTTGGAGGAAGAGATTTATATGACATAGCTGAAGCACTACATTGAGAAAGGTAAAGAATATTTGGTTTGTAAGTTGAAGAAATCTTTGTATGGTCTTAAGCAATCTCCTAGGATGTGGTAATATAAGTTTGGTTTTTTTGTGTTAAATTTGGGATTTTTGAGATCCAAATTGGATCATTGCATCTAGTTTAAGATGGACAATGATCATGTTCTCATTATTGCATTATATGTTGATGATATGTTATTTTTCATTAATGGGAAATGTTCGCTTTGTGATTTGAATTCTTAGCTTTCAACACTATTTGAGATGGACTTAGGGGCTACCAGGTACATCTTGGATATGGAGATCATAAGAGATAGAGTGCATAGAAAACTTTGGTTGGGCTACAATAAGTGTGTAAACTTAGTGTTGGAGAGGTTTAACATGATAGATTGCAGGCCATTGTGTGTTTTTTTAATGATGGGGACAAAGTTATCTGTTGAATAGTATCCAATTTCTCTTAGTGAGGTGGAAGATATGAGCAAAGCATCTTATGCTAGTGCAGTTATGAGTTTGATGTATGCTATGGTTTGTACAAGACCAGACATTGCCAAACAATGGGAGTCCTTAGCCAATTTATGGCTAATCCTAAACAAGTATAGTAGGATGTATTGAAGAGGGTCTTTAGGTACTTGTGGGGTACCTCTGAGTATTCCTAATGCTATCATGGTTATCTTATAAGGAACAAACATTTTGTTTGTATTTGTGGATTTGTGGATTTAGATTGGGTTGGAGATATCGATAGTAGGAGATCTACTAGTGCGTATGTTTTTCATTATGTTTGGTGGTGCGATTGGTTTAATGAGTAATTGATAGACTATGGTTGCTTTGTCCACTACAAAAACAAAGTACATTACAACAACTCATGCTTGTAAGGAAGCCATCTAGCTTAATAGATTGTGTTTAGATGTTGAGCTACAGGTAGGAACCGTTACGGTACATTGTGATAGTCATAGTGCAATATGTCTAGCAAAGAACCCAACCTTTCATGCGAGGATGAAGCATTTGATGTTTGGTACCATTTTGTTTGGGATATAGTAGAGGATGGGAGGGTGATCTTGGAAAAAGTTGACACTTTGAAGAATGTTGTAGATGCATTGACATAGCCAGTGAGCACAAAAAAATTTAGGTGGTGCTATGAATCTTTTAATACTCCCTTTGCTCTTGCAAGGTGTTCGTTAATTGGGAGAATGTTGGGAAAGGTGTCTCAACCTTGCTCCTAATGTTAAGATTATAAAAAATGTGATTTTCAGATATAAAATGGAAAAAATTGATTTTTGGGCTATAGGGTTGGTTTTTGGCCAAAATAAGATTTCAAGTATCAATTTAAAAAAAGGAATGGCCCAATCGGCCCACCGGATCAAAAATTATGTCCTCCAAAAGTTTGCATAGGAAATGTAAACAATTTTTGGACTGATAAAAAAAGCTGTAAAGGGGAGTTATGCTTGTTGACCAACTTATGATACATGTTATGACACATCATAAGGCATCTTTGATTAGGATTTGGGTGCCACTTTTGGGTGGTATTAGCTCACGGGTTCTAATTAGCATTTGATGGTTTTAGGTTTTGTATCTCCTATATTGAAGGTGCTTGAGATGGAGGTTTTGTGTAGAGTATTGTAGATATTGTTAAGCTATAAGAATTCCTCCAAATCTGTGCTTGGTGAAACTCTCTGTGAAGGCTTGCTCTGGAAGTGTATTGCATTCTTGGTTTATTAAGTAATACATTGAGTTGCTTTGGAGTGTGGGTTTTTTTTCTCTCAAAAGGGTTTTCTCCACATACACCTATGTTATGGTATATATTGTTTATTTTCTGTTTAAATGTGTTTCTACTTCTGTAATTGTTAAAAGATTGAATTTTGCATAACACTCTCTTCAAAATATTAGTGTAGGAAGTGTATCTACATACATTGCTTCCTTTCAAGAAAGGAGCTATGTACCATTTTCCACAAATTTTCACCAAAGTGATTAGATGAAGTTTGTTTGAGTTTACCTTTTTCTGACTTACATGGGCTAGTGTGCGTAGTTGATGTGAGCTTTGAATCTCTATCGACGAGCACATAAAGCATGTTTGAATTCTATTATATCTTTTGTTTTGCAATATATTCCCATCTTTATTCCTTGCTTTGTAATGATATTGTGTGAGAGCGGTGCAACAAATTTTCACTACTATCTTCCTTATTTTTTTTAGTGTAATCCAATGGGCAATCAAATTGTTTACCTTCCATTGCCGACTTGGAAAATATTGAAAGATTTGTAGCGGCAGCCAACTTCTCAAAATGAATACTATTAATGGAACAAGAATCAATAGAAGCATCCTTCACAAATCCTTGCTTGTTAACATACCTACTATGTAAACTAATCTCACATGGCAATGGTTCCATCGTTTCAAGGTTTGAAATCTTGACAAATGTTTCTTGGACATTGCTAGACACTACTACAATGTCTCAAATATTTGATCTTTGCATTCAACATGTAATGTTGATCTCTTTGTGTTCATTGAGAAAAACACCTTTCTATCCTTAGTGTGAGAACTAATTATGCCAAGAGCCATAACTACAATGACAACAAGGGGTAGAGTGTAATGGTGTGAGCATGTTAACAAAAACTATTAAAGAGCTCATATATATATAAAAAAATCTCGTTAGTAAATAAAAATAAAATAATTCTTAAATAGTTCTAAAGTAAAGTAAAAAAACTACAAAATAACTATTTTAAGTAAATAAATAAGATATTAAAACCCTTCAATAAATAAAATAACTCTAAGTAAATAAAGATATGTTTGAGAATAAAAATAAAAAAAACAATATAAAATAGTTCTAAAGTACAATAAAATAACTTTGGTATTTGACATTTTTGAGATAGATGTATTCAAATATTATTTACTATGGATATCAAAGGAAAAACAAAACAAAAAAATTACCGAAATTATGAATGGTGGCTTTTTCAAAAGTAAAATTAAAATTTACATACAAAAGTAATATAGCTCTTTAAATAAAAACAAAACAAATAATGCAACAAAATAAAATAAATCTAAAGTAAAATAAAAAACCTTTTAAGAAAATAAAAATAAAATAATTTTGAAATGGTTGTAAAGTAAAATAAAACAGCTTTGAAATAAATAAAAATAGCTCTTCAAATAAAAATAAAGTAAACAATATAAAAAGATAAAATGATTTTTAAATAGTTTTAATAAAATAGAATCTCTTAAGTAAATAAAATAAAATAACGCTTTAGTAAATAAAAGTACCTCACCTATCTTTAGAAAATCTATGTAAAAGACATTGAGATATATCATTTTGAAGGTTCCTATTCCAATAAGAACAGGTGTCTCAAAAATGATATCTCTTGGTATTGTTTACATGGATTTTTCTTAAGATAGGTATGCTAGTTGATATTGCTATCGCCATCAAGATTAGGGTCGTTAAGCTTCTTCAGTTTATGTTGCAAATCTTTCACATAATCCTTTTACTTGCTACCATGGGCTCTTCTACCTTGGTAAGTCTTCCCAAGTATAACCAAGAAATTGTCAAAAGTTATTGTAGCTTTGAAGCTTTTTAATTTGCCTTGATACTTCATAAGGAGTGTGTCTAATTCCTTTGCAATTACTATCTCAAAATTTGAATGGGACCATTTTGACTAAGCTGAGCTTCTCTCTCTATGATATTCTAATCTGATCTAGATTTTACTTGTTACTTTGTAGTTGTAATAGTTGTGCCAATAGCTTGTTCATTCTATGTTGGCCCCTTCAAATGTCCATAAGGGTATCTTCAAAAAGATATGCCCTTTGCACGAGCCTTAGGCTGACAAGAAAGTAGATCTAATATCATTGTAATGACCTTAACCAATTTTATATAAAATATTGAGCTCTTTTTGATCACCAAGATCTCGTGAGGATGAGGATAGAGTATATGGTTGTTGAATACTATTTTTTTTGTTAGGAAGATAGAACAATAAATCAAATAAACATGGTAAATCCTTCACAATCACACTAGAGCTGAATCTTGTTAATCAAATATGGTGGAATACATCAATTAAAGATAAACAATATACAAATATGCTAGTATAAGATGGAGTTGATCTGATCTACTCTACAAATTACTTGCTAATAAAGAAAAGAAAATACTTTCAGCACAAATGCAATCTTTGAATGAGATTGCACACAAGAAACCAAAAGGGTTTTCATCCTCTAATCTCTCAATTGAAGGGTTTCGTCTTTGAATGAATAGACGAGCATAATGCCCAGCTGATACAAAAAATATGAGAAAAGCAAGATTTAAGAATAGGCACCAGAACATTCAATTTATAGCCAACTTGGGCATCCAAATCCATGCAAGATTTGGCACCCCAAAACAAGTTGACTTTATTGACAACAAAATAGAAAATGATTCCTTCATGCATATCCTTTCATTTATGCATGCATTACTTTTTCCAACAATGCTTCTGTGATTTTCCCCAAGTCCACAAGTAACTTCTTCTCATCATGCTTTTCTATAGTGATAGTTGTTGGCCCCACGGTTGCTGTTGCACCAAAAGATTGACCTGTTAATGCCCGATACAACCGCCTGAGTTAATGGATCCACGGGAGGTGGTTAAGCCTGTTAGTTTTAGGATCAGAAATGAATAAGCAGAAAATGCAACACAGTGAACAAAGAACACATAATTTATCTTGGGAAAACCCTCCTTCTCGAGGGAGAAAAACCTAGCCAAAATATCTCTCTTATATATTGAATTTAAAGGAGCAGAAATTTGCTTACAATCTTGGCCACACACAAGGCCAATATAACTAATAAAAAATCACACCTCACTTAGATGCAAATACACAATTATATGATCTCTCCTTAATGTCGATCTGCTTTATGCAATAATATGATCTGCTGTAGATGCACAAACTCCTTGATAAGTGGGAATGTCTCTTTAGAATAAAATCGATGATCAAATGAATGAGCATCTCCTTCCATATATACAAAGTAAGGTGCCTCTTCACAAGCAAGGCAACTCTTCACAAGGGTCAACCTCATTCAAGAACCAAGGCGACTTTTCATCTTGGGTCGGCCTTTAAAATAAAATTAATATATCATTTATTGTTTCGATTTGAGAGAAGGATATCTCCCACAGCTAAAACATCAACACTCCCTCTTAGCTAGGGAGGTATCCTTCCAGATATCCATGTCATGGAGTCTCTCAACATGACATCCAAAATGGCTACACCCATTTGAGAAAAAGTTCATCACGGAGTATCTCAACGTGATATTGTCATGGAGTCACTCAACATGACCTCCGCCATGGCTACTCCCATGTGTGGAAAGAAACATATGCACAAGTGTCCATCACAGAGTCTCTCAACGTGATGTCGTCATGGAATCTCTCAACATGACGTCCACCATGGCTACTCCCATGTGTGGAAAAACACAAGTACAAAGGGTTCATCACGGAGTCTCTCAACGTGATGTTGTCATGTTGTTTTAATCAGAAATGCAGATTAACAAAAAAATTAACACAGTGAACAAAGAACACATAATTTATCCTGGAAAAACCCTCCTCGAGGGAGAAAAACCAGCCAAAATATCTCTCTTATATATTGAATTTAAAGGAGCAGAAATCTGCTTACAATCTTGGCCACACACAAGGCCGATATGATGCAATAAAGAATCGCACCTCACTTAGATGCAAATACACAATTATATGATCTCTCCTTAATGTTGATTTGCTTTATGCAATAATATGATCTGCTGTAGATGCACGAACTCCTTGATAAGTGCTAATGTCTCTTGAGAATAAAATCGATGATCAAATGAATGAGCATCTCCTTCCATATATACAAAGTAAGGTGCCTCTTCACAAGCAAGGTGACTCTTCACAAGGGTCGGCCTCATTCAAGAACCAAGGCGACTTTTCATCTTGGATCACCTTTAAAATAATATTTATATATCATTTATTATTTCGATTTTGAGAGAAGGATATCTCTCGCAGCTAAAACATCAACACTCCTTCTTAGCTAGGGAGGTATCCTTCCAGATATCCACGTCATGGAGTCTCTCAACATGACGCCCACAATGGCTACACCCATTTGTGGAAAGCTCAAAGGTTCATCACGGAGTCTCTCAATGTGATGTCGTCATGGAATCCCTCAACATGACGTCCACCATGGCTACTCCCATGTGTGGAAAGAAACACACGTACAAGTGCCCATCACGGAGTCTCTCAACGTGATGTCGTCATGGAGTCTCTCAACATGATGTCCACCATGGCTACTCCCATGTGTGGAAAAACACAAGTGCAAAGGGTTCATCACGAAGTCTCTCAATGGGATGTCTCATCTCAGAGATGAACAAGGGCTCGCACCTCATATTTCTCCCTCTCAAAGAAATATACACTACAAGGGCTTTCACCTCATACTTCTCTGTCACAGAGAAATATACACTAACGAGGGCTTTCACCTCATACTTCTTCGTCATAGACAAATATACACTAACAAGGGCCTTCACCTCATACTTCTCCATCACAGAGAAATATACACTAACAAGGGCTTTCACCTCATACTTCTCTGTCACAGAGAAATATACACTAACAAGGGCTTTCACCTCATATTTCTGTGTCTCAGAGAAATATACACCACAAGAAATCTTCATGATGATGTGACTCCCTCTGAAGCTCCAAGTTCTTGCGTCAACCTCCTGACCTCCTCGTCCAAGGTTGCCTCTGTTGGTTTGTCAGACTCCCTCTCAATGTTAATTCCTCCTTTTTGAATAAACTAATTGCAATGACAATTTGAATAGGTTCTTCCTCTTCGAGAGATGTCTCCAGTTATGTGCCATCAACTCAATCCCATGGCTGCAAGCTGTGTCTCCATGTTTGTTCATTTCTCTAGCTTGCATGTCTTCCTCACAAGATGCAACAAGCTCTTCCTCCCTTGAATTCCTTATGCAATCTCTCATCATCCTTTTGCTCTGTCCTGAAAGCATTTTAGAGAGAGATTACTAATAGTTCGTAGAATTTAACTATCCCAAAGAGAAATACCAATGTTATTGCATGAATTAATAACTACATCATTATGCAAAGGTACAAACATAAAATACTTATCTCTTTATGTTGGTCAATAAATGTAGTTAGGTGCTTGTCTTGTAGTCTCTTCTTAGCTGTTAAATGTAAATGATAGAGTTCCCTGAAATCTTTGAAGCCTCAAATGTATTCACCATAGGTAAATTTCCAAAGTTTACACCAATGCGCAGAAGCTCATATGACTTGAAGAATGAACACTGTTTTTTAGACCTGAGCATTCCATTAAACTCATATCCCATATGACACAAGAATGAGAAGCGATAACATAGAACCTACACATTGTCTTCAGCAAGAACCAAAACATAACTCCATTACAGCCTGCATAGATCTTTAGAACAATGTCAAGAAACCAAAGTACCATCGCATCCACTCACACCAACAGCAGCTCGTGATTTTCCATATACAACCACACCACAGTCATATACTTCCAGATTTGTTCTCACAGTGATATCTAAACCCGAATTGCTGCCTTCAGACGCAATTCCTCCTAATATCTCGGGAAGTGATCTTAAATCTACAATTGCTTCTAATCGAATTTCCCTTGAACTTGCTCTGTTACCATGTTTTGTTTTAATCATAAATGCAAATTAACAAAAAATTCAACATAGTGAACAAAGAACACAAAATTTATCCTGGGAAAACCCTCCTTTCCGAGGGAGAAAAACCCAGCCAAAATATCTCTCTTATATATTGAATTTAAAGGAGCAGAAATCTGCTTACAATCTTGGCCACACACAAGGCCAATATAAAGCAATAAAGAATCACACCTCACTTAGATGCGAATACACAATTATACGATCTCTCCTTAATGTCGATCTGCTTTATGCAATAATATGATCTGCTGTAGATGCACAAGCTCCTTGATAAGTGCGAATGTCTTTTTAGAATAAAATCAATAATCAAATGAATGAGCATCTCCTTCCATATATACAAAGTAAGGTGCCTCTTCACAAGCAAGGCGACTCCTCACAAGGGTCAGCCTCATTCAAGAACCAAGGCTACTTTTCATCTTGGGTCTGCCTTTAAAATAATATTTATATATCATTTATTATTTTGATTTTGAGAGAAGGATATCTCCCGCAGCTAAAACATCAACAAAGCCATGTCATTGTTAAGTTAAGATAGCTTCGGTCAGAAATGAATAATGATTGCAGGCTATGCATCATCATTATTCTTAATCGAACTGCTCTTACTTATAGACGTACTCAAGGATAACATAAGATCTTTGTTTGCTGCATGTTAAGTTTGGTAACCACCGTAATTAACATGAGAACCCGTGCGCTCAAGAGACACGTCCCATGAGCAGATGTGTCTCCATCTTGTGGAGACACGTCCTCTCATGAGACGCGTCTCTCTTGAACGTGTCTTCTCCTTTGATACAAATAAGAATTCTATTCTTTCTTGCAAACATAGAAATCAATCAATGTTCTGCAATCAGCACATTCAAACCAGACGCAAAAATCTGACTTAGAAGTATTACACAGAATTTCTGCTTTCGATTTTCCATAGGTCTTCTAAGATCCAGCCCTGATAAGATTTGATTCATTTACATGGTATCGGAGCCAGGTTGAGTGAATCCAAATCAAATCTAGATATCAGACTCTTAGGAAAAAATCGTATTTTTGAAAAAAAATCGAATTCACATCACATTCTCCTTAATGTCAAGTATGATCAGATTTGAAGATCGTCTTGAGGGAGCAAACAACTTCACCTCATGGAAATTCAGAATCATGATGATTCTCAAGGAAAATAAGTTAGACTCAATTGTGAAAGAAAACAAGGGGGAACCAGAGGATGATCCTGAGAAAACACAATGGATTGAGAATAATGAAAAAGCCATGAAAATCCTAGTAGATGCAGTTAGGGACCACATAGTACCTATTCTAGCAAAACATGAAATTGCATATCTAATGTTCAAATCCCTTGAGAGCACCTATGAGATAAACAACACCTGTAGGACTCTTGCATTAAAGAGGCAAATCAACAATGTCCAAATAAACAAAGGAGAGACTATTAATGCATACTTCATGAGGATCATTGAACTAAGGGATCAATTATCTACAATTGGATATCAAATTGATAGCAAAGAGTTAACACTAATTGCACTAGGAGGCCTACCAAACTGTTGGGAGCCATTTGTTCAATGAATAAGTGCGAGATCTGAACTCCCCAAGTTTGATAGACTAAGAACAAACTGCCTTCAAGAGGAAACAAGACTCAACAAAAGAAAACAAACAAAAATCCATAGATGAGGAAATTCAAGCACTCAACACATCATCTAATAAAAAGGGTAAGAAAAACTCTTATGGGAAAGGATCATTTAAGAGAAAGAGAAATTCCCATGGAAAAGGGTCATTCAAGAAGAAGAAAGACATATCTCAAATACAATGTTTTAGATGTGATCAATATGGGCACTATGCAATGAAGTGCCCAGACAGATCAAATCAACAAGCATCATTTGCTAAAGTAGGAAAGTCAAATTCAGACCATGATTCTGAGAAATTTGTATTCTATTCAGCCTTATCAAATCAAGTATCTAACAATATCAACAACTGGGTGATTGATAGTGGTTCTTCGAGGCACATCACAGGATTTAGAGAACACTTAGACACTATGACTGAAGAGACTGATTAAGAAGTAACAATTGGGGATGATTCTACACATCAAGTAAAAGGGGTTGGAACTTGTTCCATCACATTGAAATCTGGTCTCTCCCTTCAACTCATTGGAGTTTTATTCGTACCTGGGATAAAGAGGAATCTAATATCCATCTCTGCTCTTGAAGACAATGGATATAGAGTTACATTTATGGATGGGAAAGTTCTGGCATGGCCCTAAGAACTCAACTATAAAGAAAGCTCTAACCATAGGTGTAAGACAAGGTTATCTTTATAAACTATGCACTGAAGTAAAGCAAGCCCTTATCATTGATACTTCTGATTCAAATGAAATTTGGCATAGAAGATTAGGACACCTTCATTTTCGTGCCCTACCATTTGTGGAAAAACTTGTAACAGGATTACCCAAGTTAAAACCAACTCATGAAGGAGCTTGTAAAGGTTGCGCCCTAGGAAAGAATACAAAGGGATCCTTTCACAATAGCTTGAGTAAAACCCAAAATGTGTTAGAACTGGTTCACTTTGATTTATGTGGACCCATGTCTGTACCCTCCAAGGCAGGCTTCCTATACTATGTCATATTTATAGATGACTTCTCTAGGAAGACCTGGATTTATTTTCTTAAGTGTAAAGAGTCAATTGAAATCCTTAAAAAGTTCAAAGAGTTCAAAGCTCTCTTTGAAAACTTCTCCGGGAAGAAAATCAAAATTTTAAGGACAGACAATGGGAAAGAATACACCTCTGAAATCTTTAAGGAATTTTGCATGAATGCTGGGATTAAGAGGGAGTTTATAGTAGCCTACAACCCTCAACAAAATGGGGTTGCTAAAAGGAAAAATAGAACCATTGTAGAAGCTGCAAAAGCAATGTTACTTGACCATAACTTAGAAACCTCATTCTGGGCAGAAGCCTCTAGAACTGCTGTCTACATTCAAAATAGGTGTCCTCATTCTCATCTAGATAACAAAACTCCTGAAGAAGCATTTACGGGCATAAAACCTGATAGTAGTCACTTTAGAATTTTTGGTTGCCCAGTCTATATTCATGTGCCCAAAGAGAAAAGATTCAAACTAGAACCTTCCAGAAAGAAGATATTTGTGGGATATAGTGAATCCTCCAAAGCTTACAGGATTTTCATACCCGGGCAGGAACAAATTGAATTGAGCAAAGATGTCATTTTGAAGAAGACATAGCATTCAAAAGGGCAAGAAGTTCAAATGAGATAGAAACTTATTCACCTAGAGTCTTAGACGAGGATCCTACCCCTGAGATTCAGAGGGAGAATCCTAAGGAAATATCAAATGAACTTCTATCTACTTCAGATGAGAATAAAAATGACAACGGCAAGAAGAGACCACTTTGGGCTAGAAAGATGATCAAAGAAGCTGAGAATCATGCAGCGCCCAAAGGAACGTTTAGGGAAAGTAAAAGATCCAAACGGTTCTCAAGCTACGTTGCTCTATTGAATGACATCATAAATTCAGAACCCTCCAGTGTTTCATAAGCCTTCAGACATCAAGTATGGAAGGACGCAATGATGGAAGAGTATCAGTCCATTCTAAAGAATGATGTATGTGATATAGTGCCTAGACCAAAAGAGAAAACTGTCGTCTATTCTAAATGGCTCTTCAAAA
Source organism: Sequoia sempervirens (assembly GCA_007258455.2). NCBI lineage: Eukaryota > Viridiplantae > Streptophyta > Pinopsida > Cupressales > Cupressaceae > Sequoia > Sequoia sempervirens. Next base: position 25,006 of record VDFB02328400.1, read on the forward strand.
TCAAACATGCTGCTGATGGCAGTATAGAAAAACATAAGGCACGTTTTGTGGCAAGAGGTTTTTCACAAAAGGAAGGCATTGATTATGAAGAAACATTTGCACCTGTTGCCCGTTACACATCTGTGAGAGCAGTGATAGCCATTGCAGCAGCTAAAGGTTGGAAGATCCATCAAACGGATGTAAAAACTGCCTTCCTAAATGGAACCATTGAAGAGGAGGTTTATTTAGAGCAGCCCGAAGGTTTTGTGATACATAAACCTGACTCACATGTATGCAGACTAAAGAAAGCACTGTATGGACTTAAACAAGCTCCCAGGGCCTGGTATGAAAGAATTGACAGCTACCTCTTGGGACTAGGATTCTCTAAGAATGATGCAGACCCAAATCTTTACTTTAAGGTAATTAAAGGTGATATGTTAATAATTATTTTATATGTTGATGACCTCCTGATAACAGGAGAAGATCACCTCATTGCTCAAGGAAAGAAGGATCTAACTTTAGAATTTGACATGAAAGACTTGGGCATTTTACACTACTTTCTTGGTTTGGAAGTCTGGCAGAAACCAGATGGCATCATTCTAAACCAAGGAAAGTATACTAGTGATATTCTGAAGAGATTTGGAATGTTGGATTGTAGACCCATGTCTACACCCATGGAAACCAACCTTCACAAACTGAAAGAAGCAGCAGCAGAATCCAAGTGTGCAGATTCAACCCTATATAGACAAATGATTGGATCTTTGATGTACCTGGTTAACACCAGACCTGATATTTGCTATGCAGTGAATGCTTTAAGCCAGTTCATGTGTGAGCCAAAGGAAATTCATCTTATGGCAGTGAAACATATATTGAGATATCTTCAAGGCACTATTGGATATGGTCTTCTTTACAAAAATAATCAACTAGATCTACATGGATACTCTGATTCAGATTGGGCTGGAAGTATAACCGATCAAAAAAGCACATCAGGATGTTGCTTCAGTTTGGGATCGGCTATGATCTCTTGGATCTGTAGAAAACAGTCTTCTGTAGCCCAAAGCTCGACAAAAGCTGAATACATTGCAGCCTCTATGGGGGCAAGAGAAGCAGTATGGCTCCGGAAATTGCTTGTGGGACTCTTTGGTGAGCCCTTGAATCCTACCATCATTCATTGTGATAATCAGAGTTGCATCAAACTCTCTGTAAGTCCAGTATTCAGAGTTGCATCAAACTCTTTATGTAAGAGACATGGTAGAAAGGAATGTGATTCAGTTGGAGTCTATTAGTACAAATGATCAAACAACAGACATTCTCACCAAACCTCTCTCTCGAATCAAGGTTGAACACTTCCAGAAGAAGCTTGGTATGATTGAAATGTAATTTGATTTTATGCTTGAAATTCAAAATTATTTAGAAGTTGTACTAATATATTTAAAGATGTTTAATGTGTAAACTCTTTTGTCATGTGTGTAACTCCATGACCTTATGGGCTCGCTCCCCCTATGTACATTATTGAAAGGTGACGATCTTTCTAATAATGAACACTTGTATGTGACATTGTAAAGTGACGACTCTACAATGATGAGTTGAACTATCATGATAGATATCATGTGACTTGATATCTGTGGACATGTCATGATAGTATCTCTTGGACACTTTGATGGATATCATGGGACTTGATGTCATTTGAAGATCATTGTGATCCTTAAGAGATAATCATGGTGGATATCTATACATATCTGTGGATATGCCATGAATCATTATGGTAGACATCGTGTGACTTGATGTCAGTGCACATACCATAATAAAGATGTGTTATGAAGAATGTCATGTGACTTGACAATATTGAAGAATCATATCATATCTTCGATATCACGTGTGAAGGTGATATCTCCTCTTATTCGTCTTGAAGTATCTTCCCTAGCTAAGAGGGAGGGTTAAGTTAAGATAGCTTCGGTCAGAAATGAATAATGATTGCAGGCTATGCATCATCATTATTCTTAATCGAACTGCTCTTACTTATAGACATACTCAAGGATAACATAAGATCTTTGTTTGCTGCATGTTAAGTTTGGTAACCACCGTAATTAACATGAGAACCCGCGCGCTCAAGAGACACGTCCCATGAGCAGACGTGTCTCCATCTTGTGGAGACACGTCCTCTCATGAGACGCGTCTCTCTTGAACGTGTCTTCTCCTTTGATACAAAGAAGAATTCTATTCTTTCTTGCAAACATAGAAATCAATCAATGTTCTGCAATCAGCACATTCAAACCAGACGCAAAAATCTGACTTAGAAGTATTACATAGAATTCCTGCTTTCGATTTTCCATAGGTCTTCTAGGATCCAGCCCTGATAAGATTTGATTCATTTACAGTCATGAATCCCGAGGGGAGTGTTGACCATCTGCCAACAATCTCCCCCTCAACGTTACCCGAGGGGATTCGAACCCGACACCTTTGGCTTTGATACCAATTGTTGGCTCCATGGTTGTCATTGCACCAAAAGATCGACTTGTTAATGCCTAATACAACTGCTAGAGTTAACAGATCCACTGAAGGCGATTAAGGCATGCCATGAATCTTGAGGGGAGTGCCTCACCATCTGCCAACAACAGTTTTGTACATACCTAATAAGTTGTCATAGTTCCATCGAAGAACTTCCATTACACTATGGGTCTTATAATTGCCAAAATTCAAATTACAAGTGACACAGTATCACTCCAAGAAATCCAATCCCTGCCACCTTGCCTTTCCGTCCCTTTAGTTCGAATAGATGCAAGTTGATAAATAATTATATTAATTTTCCTATGTTCCACCAAATTTACCCAAATAAGTAAAATTACAATCCTCTTATCAAAGGATTTGGAGAACATGGTTTTGAACACCTAGTTTACAAAAGACGCTCACTTATTATAAAAGATTTTCTTAGCACTTAACCAATAGGCTCATGGGTCCTCATATGATGACTTAATAAAAGGGGACATGACAAAAAGTGACACAAAACAGTTGTTTTTACTTCATTTCACAATCACAAGCCACACTATCGTTCCAAGTTGCCATTTTGTATTTTTGAAGCTTGCTGGTTTTATTTCATAGGTGAAACATTGCAAAGATGTTTGCTAAGTGCTATGGGAGGGAATTAACTTACATAAAGGAGATTTATTGATTAAAGTTAAGTGTTTTGTGAGATATAAAAAAAAATACAATTAAGTTTTTTAGTTTTTTCTAATAAACATTTTGAATGTTATTTTTAATTGTTTTTTACTTTTACTACATTCAAATGTATTACAGGTTTGTATTATTTTTTGTTTTATTTTTCTTTGTTAACATACTCTAGGGTTACATTTTCATTAACATACTCTAGGGTTACATTTTCATTTTTTTAATAAAATTTTCCTTATAATAGTTATCCATTTAGAATGGTTGCTAGTTCAAGTTTAGTGAGCCTAGGGAAAAATAGACATTTCAAATGTGATCAAGCATCATCTCCATGGAGATATGTCATGATGATTGATTAACTTTCAAGAGGTAGGGCTTTTCTTTGTTGTTGTAGTTATTGGTAGATCAAATATAAGAGCTCTTAAGTGGAGTGAAATCTCACCTCTGTGCAATGGTCAGCCAAGGAATTAAAGTATGTTGAGTGCTGAAGAAGGGTTGCCAAAGGAGCAACATATGACATATAAGAGAACAAGAAATTGATTGTGCGAGTGAGAACAAAATTAAGATCTCATCCTTTAGTGAAGAAAGGATCACATAAACAACCTACAAGGGCTTCTCCAACAATTGCTGCCACATCCTTTTTTGTAGACATAGTGTCTCTCAAAAGTCAATCTCTGTCTTTCTTCTTGCAAAAGGGGTCCATTGGATAAGGTATTTCAGTATGAGGTGAGGGACAATGTAGATGGATACATTGCATGTTTCATTTACGTCAATAGTTTTATTTTCAACCTAGTGAGATCATCATATTGGTGGGAAATGGTAATGGTAATTAGTCAAACACCCTTAGATCTCACACATTCTAGGTATGAGAAAGTGTGAACTGTTGTGACCTTTTTCACACATCGCCCCATTGCAAATGGGGACCCCCTGTTCTCGCTTTTCGTCTCCTTGCAACGGTTACGTGAGATCACTTTGCTAAGAGTTTCAGGTCAGTTTGCCGAGAGTTGCCCGAGCCAAGTCAATAATTCATGCTTGAATCAGTGCGTAGACGTCATGGAAGCGCTCAGAAGGCCCAGGAGACGAAGATCGACTGTGAATTCGGCCAATTCTGAGACTTCCTATTTTTTAGGAAAAGTTGCTTTTTCGATTTTTCATTTTTGGCATTTTCGGACCAAACAACGTTCCCTATTTTTTAGGGTTTGCTTTTTCTATTTTTAGAAAGTTTCTATTTTTGGAAAGTTCCTATATTTAGAAAGGTCCCGAGTTCTGAAAACGCACTCAGAAGTTCCAAAAACTTGATAGAACTCTCAGAAAATCAAAAAGAAAATTTGGAAAATTATTGAAAAATCTGAAAAAAAGACAGTCAAAAAGCATGGAAAATCAGACCCAAAAACATTCAAATTCTGGAAAATCAGGTCCAAAACCAGTCAGATCTGAGGTTGAAATCATGGAAAATCAGCTCAAGAAAGATGAAATTTGTGAAAAATTTGTCCAAGTCTGAAATTCGCCATGGAAGAAAGACGAAGAAATGTCAAGAAGCTGGTGAAGTCCGCCCAGCAGCAAAGGGGATGATGCCAAAGTCTTTTGAAGTCCGCCATGCTCATCCTAGGATCATCCAAAGTCCGCCCAGCACTAAGGAAGCATATCCTAGGATCATCCAAAGTCCGCCCAGCACTAAGGAAGCATATCCTAAGATCATCCAAAGTCCGCCCAGCACAAGAAAGGAGGTGCCAAAAAGTCTTGAAGTCCGCCCTCAACATCCCAACCCCCTCTAAAGTCCGCCATCCACTCAAGAGGCATGTCCAAAAGGCTTGGAAAGTCCGCCTAGGCATGTAGAAGAAGGAAAAATCAAAATTTTCACTAAGTATTAATGCCCAGCAAAGAGAATTTCGAAAATCTGCTAAGTATGGGGGCCTAAAAGGGTGGAAAATTGATCTTTGGCTAAACGTTATAATATAGAAAGTTAAGACAAATGCTAAGAAGCTTTGAAGTCCGCCCTAGAAAAGAGGGACGTCTAAGATGCATATCCAAAGAGAAAGGAAAGTCCGCCATACACTTGAAGAGGTTGGCAAGATGTCAAGGAAGTCCGCCATGCTTGTCCAAGGTGCTAAGGGAAGTCCGCCTAGGCATGTGGAAGATTAAAAATTTGAAATTTTCACTAAGTATTGGTGCCTAGTCAAGAGAAATTCGAAAATTTGCCTAAGTACAGAGGCCAAAGGATGAAAATTTAAGATTTTTGGCTAAGTGTTATGGCATTTTCGAGAGGCAAAGTGCTAAGTTTGAAAGGAAAGTGCTAAAGGAAGTGCGCCATGGTATGAGAAAAGTGGAAAAGACTTGAGGAAATCCGCCTGGGATATGGCAAGGAATAAAACGGAGTGTGCCTAACACAAAGGTGGAAAAAGAAGTTAAATTTGCCTAAGTGTGGGTATCTGGAGAAAATGCTAAGAAATTGACAACTTTGGCCGAAGAAAAATGCCCAAGGCAAAGAGAAAGGTAAGATCGCCTTTGGCCAGAAGGAAAGAGAATTTGTCAACCGTCCAAGAAATCCGCCCGATAAGGACGTCCAGGCAAGGATTTTGCTTAGAAAAATTCGACTGAGCAAGAGAAAATTTGACTTTGGCAGAACAAATTAGGCTCAGTGCTATTAAAATCTCGCCTTGGCAAAGAAAAATAGGGATCTGGCATAAAGTTTGTCGACGGAATGGCTTAAGTTTTGGCTTGGCTAGACGAAATTGAGGATAAAATTGGAAAATAAACTTTTGACCAAAGAAAATGAAGAGGAGATTGGATAAAAAAATAAATGACAAAAGTCTTGAAAGATTGCAAGTCTCAAAGGGGTTCGACTTCTAGAGAGAGAGTATGGCAAATCAGTGAGAATTCCGACTTCGGGAGATTAAAATGGAGAATTAAATATGAAATATGCCCGTGCCAAGATGAAAATTGCAAAGAGAGTATGGAATTCGCTTTGGAGTGATAAATTCGACACAAAATTCACCGTGGCTTCAGGAGAGAGAGTCTTAAAAATTTAACTTCGGAGCTAGAATTCAAGAGAGAAAATCTGAATTTGTTTATTTTATTTCTTGCAGGTGGATGACGACACGAGGCGAATCTTCAAAGAAGCAATGGCGTGGAATGGTGGCAAGTCTGCTTCAAGCCAAATGGAGTGAGGGAAAAAGGATGGGACAAGCATGAGAAAGTCCAACCTTGCCTAAGTAGAGCATGTCCAAACCTTTACAAAGTTCGACTTTGCTTGGAGAAGGTATGTCCAGACATCCATAAGATCCGCCAAGTACAATGGCAAACATGATGCAAAGTCCGACCTAGACCAAGAAAAGAAATGTCAAAGTGTTGAGAAGGTTCGCCAAGCATAAAGAAAAGATGGCGAAACCACTAGCAAATCCGACTTTGCTCAACTGAGAAATGGCACATGCATGATAAAGTTCGACTTCTCCCTAGACATGTTTGTCCAAAGTGGCTTGAAGTCTGACTTAGGCCGAGAGAGAAAACGTCCAAGCTCATGTGAAGTCCGCCCAAGGAGAGGATGAGAAAATTGGCTAGAAGAATTCACTAAGTGTTGGACAGAAAATAGGAAGGATGAAGAGAAATAAAGAAGAAATGAATAAAATCCTTAGCACAAGCCAGATTCAGAATTGAAGGCAAATCCACAGGCAAAGTTCGTTCGAGCATGACTAAATGTTGAATGGTCCAGATGAAGATGTTACAAAATGAACCTGAATAGCCAAAATTTGGCTAAGTCTGGGAAATACTTCACAGAGGAAATTCCAATTTCCTCCATTGTGGCGAAAGCACAGAGGCATTCTTCTCCAAATTCTAGGCACTTGAAAGAAGCAATCGGGACAACTTCTTGAAGGGTTTCATCTCCTGAAGAATTAAAAACAAGCTTCCAATCAGAATCAGATGGTGACAAGAAGAGTGTTCCAAATAGATCTCCATACTGAGACAATTTCTCGACACAAATTGGAGAATTCAGAGAGGAAATTCCAAGGAATAACATCAACCCAATTCAAGCAGGAGGAAGTTCAAAGCAACCAACTTCAAGTCCCGAAACCTGCTCCAAGGGGAGACTTCCAGACCTCAAAGATTCCAGTACAGGTGAGAAGAAGAAATCAAAGTCTCAAAAGGAATCCAAGATCCAAGCTAGGAAGGAACAAGCACAACGGACAGAGTCATCGGCAGGGAAAATATTCTAAGGCAAGCACGTGGAAGAAAAACGAAGCAACCAAGGAAGACGTCCAGCACGCTGAGGTGGCGCCTCGTCATCTTCCAACCAATCAAATTGTTCCAAATCAACATGCAACAACTTTCTATTTTATTGTTGATTTATATTTAGCAAAAAGGACAAGTGTCCTCTAATGAAATTTTCTCATTGGTCGAAAGTGACAAACCCTAATTAGGGTTTTATTTTGTAATCTCGACCGTTGATTTGAAATCAATCTTGGCCATTGAGTTGTAATTGGGGAGCCTATAAATTGAGCTCGCCCCCTCATTTGTAATGTGTGGAGACAGAATATGAAATTGTTGCATTGAGACTATCTTGAATAATAAAAGCTCTTGAGCATGATTTGCCTTGAATAACTTCTTATTATCAAATAGTAAGCGAGGTTGCATATCATCTTCCGCCATAGATTAAAGTTAGAGTTAGATTAAGTAGAATTTGCTTTGAAAGTTGGTTAATTGAATGAGAGATTGATCGTATTGATTCAATGGTGAGGTGTAGCTCATACTTTCTTCGAATGGATGATTTGCATTCGATGCGTAAAGTTAGCCTGAGCTCTTAATTGTGGAAACTTAACTTCAGCCTCATTCGAGGTTTGAAAATTATTCTCACAACCCTTGAAGATTGCACCCATTTTGCGTATGTTGTCCTGCAGGAGGCGAAACAAAGTGTGGTTTATTCCCTTCACCGAATCCTTATTGTCTCTTGAGTTCTTAGGCATAGACTAGATTCTCCTAAACCCTATCCTTTTGCCATTTTTTTGAGATCCATTGAAAGTCCTAATTGAGAGCCTTTAATGATAAATTCCCTAAGTCCTAAACTTGTGAAGATTTTCTTACGTAAGTCCCCTTGTTTATTACCAGCATATCACAACGGCCATTGAGCTTATCCACACGTCGAGACCCGACAAAAGAAACCTTGGAATCGCCATATGATCTTCTCGCAATCTTAGCATATGCGGTGGTTTTTCAAGAGAGGATAGAGTGTCTTTGGACATTTTATTCTGTGTGTTCGGTGGATGATAAAACGTACACCAACATGAACCATCTTATTGGCAAGATTTTTTTTTAAGAGATATTACTAAAACCAATTAGGGATTCATGGGTTGAAATAGGAGTGTTCATCGTTTATAATGGATGAAAAGGTTATAAAAACCAACCTTTAATTAATGTCATTGTAGTGTTTGTTAAAAGGACAATGTTTTCGAAGGCGATTGATTGTGAGGGGCAAGTAAAGGATGTATACTTTATTTCCAAAATTCTCAGCGAGTCCATAAGATGGTGGGTGTTGAAAACATTGTCCAAGTCAATATGGACAATGCAAAATGTTGCAAGGCAAAATAGGTGCTTTGGTTGAGGAAAGGTACAAGCACATTTTTTGGACTCCATTTATCGTCCACTCCCTCAACTTGGTGATGCAAAAGATTGGCACGTAGATAAAGTGGGTGAAAGAAATATACACTAAAGGTGAGAAGATTTAGATTTTCATGACAAACCATTATATGCCACAAGGCATCTTTAGGACCTTGTAATGAGCCTTCCTAGTTCTGTCCTCAAATTGTTGAATATAGGCTCATGAAATTACGGCAAACACTTTTCATACCACCTTCTAACATGCTGGTTTTGGATTTTCAGTTGGTGTGTCTGCTTGGAATGTCTTCAAATGCGGTTTAATGCTTGTAAACAAACAATATAGCATCTAAACAATGAACTGAAATGAAGAAATGGCAATATATATATCTCTCCAATACAAGTGCATCATCTAGACAATGAAAAAGGACTACTTACAGCCATAAGCATTTTTGTCAAACAATTTGCTAACAAACTCTTTATACCTCCCATTTCGGAATTGCAATTGGAAAGATTATTACAATGCACAATGCAAAATTCAGATATAAGCAGCAATGTCTCCCAATGAATTTATGACTCAAAAATGCCACTAACTAATGAAATGGCAGCGCCTACCAATGTCTGATATAGTATTGCATTACAATAAAATGATACCAAGCTGCTGTGCATATAATCTTAGGTGACTGTAATACAATGCTTAAATACTGCTTAAGACAGCAAATGACTACCACAATGAGCATGTGACTTCTAAATGCAGTATAGCTCCAAGTGAGGAACCTGATATCGAAAGGCTGCCAGCATGATCCTTCAAAATTCTTCTTGATACAGTTGACTGCTGCCTTCAGGTTGCTGCACTATGCTTCCAAAGGGCCTACGACCTTCCCTGATTTATTTTAGAATTTTTAGATGGCTCTCTTCAGAAATCGCAGCATGGCTAAGGTGCGCCCCTGCTGCAAGAAAAATCTGATCTGTATTAATTCCTGTCAAACTGAATCCATCCCTCCTTTGTGACAAGTCATCCTCAATGAAATGCTCACTCTCAAACTGGAAATTCTTCATTAGAATCTGCAATTACTCCTTCAAGGAGAAATAAATCAATTAGCACCAAACTTGGCCAAAGGCCATTAAGTTTGCAATGAGCACAGGATTGGACTTTTGAAGTAAAGCCCACAATCGGCAATAATTCAGCTGATATCTTGCAGCCTCAAAATTGCTCAACCAATGAGGTTTTTCATCTCCAAAGGTCCTCCAATGGCTGAAACCCAAGCTGGCTTCTCCACCACCAAAAGTCTTCAATTCCAATAACAATTCCTGGATGCCAAAGAATGAGCTCTTAAATTCCTTTTATTCTTTTCTTGTGAGAGCTCAGACACTTTCCTTGCCAATGTGGGATAAAAGATATATTTCCCACTTTAATTTTTTTCACTTAAAGCACTTCATAAAATTAAAGTGACTTTATTATTATAAAGTTATAATAATTGTTAAATTTAGTAATCAGATTGACATGCACAAAATTTAATTCAAAAATTAACACAGGACACAGCAGATACCCTGAGAAAACCCTCCTTTTGAGGGAGAAAAACCCAGCCAATAATATCTCTTATATTATCGATTCTTCAACAAGAATATTACACATACAATAGGCCGATAGGATGGTCAACACACAGTACCACAACTAATGCAAATACAGAACTGAGAAATACAATCTGGTTATAGATATCTCAGCCTTCTACTCAATCACAATCTGCTTCTGAGATAAACGCGCATATGAAGTACTTCGAACTGTGTGTGAATGAACTCGCACTTGAACAAAAGACACTGGAATGACTGAATGAATAATGAAATGGATGATCAATGAATGGCAAACAACGGATATAAATATCATATGAAGAGACACCACCTTCCAAAGTAAGTCGGCCTTACAAAGAGACGCATCCAATGAGATATAAATCGTCCTCATAAAGAATTGAGCCTCTTAGATAAATCACGTCCCGAGGAGGAATGAGGTCAGCCTCATAATCAATTCACACCTCTTCATTAACTTGTGCAAATACAAATAATTAAATATAATAATCAATGTATGTGTCTCTTCATCAAGGCACATATAATAATTAAATAGACAACGACTAGCATTTAATTATTATCTCCATGCAACCTGGGCTGGAAGGATTCGCCTGAAGCTGCTACAATAATCATGAACAATAATAACATTTAAATATTTTAATTATTCCTTAGTCACTTTAAAAATCACCTAAATGAGGGTCATGGCCCCATTGCTCATTATAATTGCACTTTATATTTAATTATTAATAAAGTATTACTTTATTAATAATTAAAATAACATAACTCCATAAATACTCATTATTTCTCGATTCCGTTTGAACCAAGGAGTTAACCACTGCATCCACTGCGCGTCCAACTACCTTACTAAAAATAGTAAGGGTCCCTCTCTACCAACCACTCCCTCATTATCTGATCAAACCAATGGTGTAAAGGATTGGCACTGCAAATGAAGCCTGTTCAGGTGCCCTGCTATAGATAGAAACTCTGATTGTCCTGAAATAGTCCAACAAAGGTCAGATCTGAACTCTCATTGATCACTGGAGGCGAAGCCATACTTAACACTGCCAAATAAGACCCCCTAACCATCTGTTCTAGCCTATGGGGGTTAGGAATAGGCTAAACCATCCACAACCATGGTCGCGCTAAAAAGGGGACATTACAAACCTTGTCCAATTTGGAGTTGTTGAAGATAAGTTCATGAAATTCAATTATATATTTAATTTTAAATTTTAAATTTCCTTAAGTTTGCAATAAAAATTTAATTATAAATTATAAAATATAAATTTATGACATTTACTTTTTAATTTGTTAATTTGTTATTTTTCACATTACATTAGGTTATTGCGACTTGATTCACATCACACACAATTGTTTTGAGATGATTTGTGAAGGTGCCATGAGGGCATTGAACACTACTTTTTTTTGTGGTGTGTCAAAATTATGATATTTTTACTAGGATTCAATTGCATAGTTTTTGAGTGAAACTCATTGATCCATATTTCATGAGCAGTGGTTCATACAAACCCATCTCTAATGAGAATGAATGGTCTGCTTAGCACTAATTGTATCTAGGTGATACTCACAAGAGTGAAGCACTGTGACTTCTTGGGAGGTCACCCATCTTAGTACTATTTTGACTCAAGCACGCTTAACCATGAAGTTTCCCCCAAGATCAAGTCCACTTAGCTTGCTACTCTATTTTCAAAACCTTTAATAAGTGTTGTGCCTTATGTAATGTCCCCTTCTAATTAATCTTCCGAGAATTAGAGGATTAGCCTATCACGTCGACCCTCGTAGGCTAATGGTTTTGGATAGAGGGTCACTTGAACGGGCACTTGGTCGTGAATTTGCAGTGTTGATATCCGGAGTATGGTGACGGGGTGAATTTGTGCATTTGGCATGATATTTGTGCTTAAAATTATAATCCTCACCTGTAATTTCACCATCCTTGGTCTAGGGACCATGTGTCTTTAAAATGGAGGGTTCACTTTATATTTTTCAGTTACTATTCATTACTAAAGTGAAAAAAGTTATAACTTAAGTGAATAGTACTCACTTCAAAAAGGGGCGCCCTTACCCTAAGAAGCTTCTCAATTCGTCTTTCGGTGGGAGAAGTTTGTCATTCGAAAGTTGTAAGCACTTATTTGGGGTTTGGTACTGTAGCAAGTTACTATTCACAGAGCTATAAGGCTGTAAGTTAAAGTTTAGTAGAGGATATATTTAGCTTAAAATCTGATGTAATGTATATGTTGTATGCCATCTATTATGTAATGAAGAAAGCAACTTTGGTTACTAAATTGAGTCATTATTCAAGTTAACTCAATAGATTAGTTTATTTATAGTTCCTATTGTATGTAAATGCTTGTTAGTATTGTTAGCATTATTGGCATCATACGCAAAAACACAAAAAAGGGAAGAATACCAAACTGAAACACAGACCTACAAAATCACAGTGAAACCCAATCAGCAGAGGAGTGGTTCACTACACCTTATGAACCATTCATTATTGAGCCCTTTTAGCTCATCCATTGATACGTGAGAGGTACTTTGTTCAGTTTGTTAAATTATGATATTTATATTAGGATTCAACTTGGTAGTTTTTTAGTTAAACTCATTGGCCCATATTTCATGAGTAGTGGTTCATAGTTTCTCTGTCCTCTATTTCTGAAACTCTGTGGAACATAGCTTACTTGGTTTGCAGAAAATGGACATCACCAAAGAAATTTTATGTATCTTGTATGTGTGTATGTATGGAAGTATGGTATGTATGTTTGTATGCCTGTGTGTGTATCTATGTATGTAACGTATGTCTTTGTATGTGTCTGAGTGTATGCTTGTCTCTGTGTGTGTATGCTATGTTACAGGGTTCAGCAAATTTAATCCACAAAGATGAAAATTTGATGAACGTAAAGAAAACTTTAAAAGATCATTGCAGTTTTCCCTAAAATTTATATGGATAAGGGCTTAGGTTTTTTCATTAAAATATATTTTATAAAAGGGAGTCATTTGTCCTGTTGACAATCTGTGGGTGTTGACAGTCTGCACTGCCTGTGTTGAATTTGCTGGCTGACATGGTGGCTGCTTCTTGTTGCAGAGTCCAGAGTCGGACTAGCTTGTTGAGCAAATGTCCACAGTATCCTTGATTCGTGTGATTTGTGGAAGGTGGAACGAGGTCAGCACTGGTGTAGAATGATTTGTGTGAGCTCAGGAGTGTGTGTGGAGGCAACTGCAAAACTGATTAATCTTGAGATTTTCTTTGTCTTTATTTATTTGCTTTGCTGCGTCACTTATTATTTTTAAAACTTTAGGTTTTGTTTATTATTATTATTATAATTTAAATTTATTAGTTTTATAAATTTAAAAAATGTAATGATTTTTTCTAACATTAAAATTAATATAAAATATTTGATTTATATTTTTAACTATGAATATATTTAATATGTAAAATTTAATATATTTATAATGTTTAAATAATATTAGTCAAATTCAATCAAGAATTTTTTTGGCGAATTTTATCTTTGCTGAACATGAACACAAACATGAACCTTGTGATATCGTTTGTATGTATGTCTGTATTATGTATGCGTATGTATGTCTGTATTGTGTGTGTGTTTGGCAGCCACAATCTTTCTGCTGTCCTCAGATTTTGGTCCATGGACCTCCCACTCCCCTGTTCTGAAATTTCGTGGAACATTGTTTATTCGGTTTGTAGATAGTGGACATCACTGAAGTGCCAGCCCCTGTCTTTGCCATCCCCAGATTATGGCCCATAGTTCACCTGTCCCTAAGTTTTGAAACCCCGTGGACCATAGCTTATTTGGTTTGTAGAAATGGACGTCACTGAAGAAATTTTATTGATGGTTAAGGTAAAGAGACAGAGTAATAACAGTTGAACTTGGATCAGAAGCTCTATAAATTCCACATGAAGAAATAATTCTCTAAGAGTTAGAAATGAAGAAAGACAAAAATGTAGAAGATGTGGCTAAAAGCCAATGCAATCATGCAAGAAAACAAAAGCGTTTATATTGCTATGGTTCTCATTAAACAGATTTAATACTCATCAACCAGGATGGAAAATAATTGTCTTCAGGAAAACAAAACAAACACCATGTCATCATTATTTATCAAATATCAAATCCTACATAAAAATGGAGCATCTTCTAAATGTCACAGAATAACTGGACAATATTGGGGAAGGTAAAATTGTGTTACTTTTTGGAAAGCAGAATAATATTTCAAGAAAGGTATCAGTTTGTTGATATGCACTGTAAATTAATTCATGAAATGTTTTGGTATAGGTCAAATGAATAAGAAACAAATTAACAATCAAGTAATGGTTGATTGGTTGAGTGGCTTTTGAAGGTCTTATTTGGGCGACTCTCTTTATGATAAGCTACTTGAACTCCAGCAACTTAATTCCATCATCATGCATTTCTAAGTTGCATTGTGTCCCTTTGTAGCATCTTTATATTTGCAGTTATGTTCTTTATATATATATATATATATATAATTCCATTTTCAAGATTCGAAAGTATATTATGTTATCCAAAATCCAAATACTAATCAGGATTATAACTGGAATTTAGTAATGATAATACATATGTAGTTTAAGAGAGCCTTGATAAGGAATATTTCTAAGTTGCATTGTGTCCCTTTGTAGCATCTTTATATTTGCAGATATGTTCTTAATATATATATATATATATATATAATTCCATTTTCAAGATTTGAAAGTATATTATGTTATCCAAAATCCAAATACTAATCAGGATTATAACTGGAATTTAGTAATGGTAATACATATGTAGTTTAAGAGAGCCTTGATAAGGAATATTAGACTGTCACAGCACAAGTTGATTTTCAATGGCTGATTCTTTAACAGCTCTTTTGTTTTTACCTGGTTCAATTGTTTTCTTATTCTTATGTTTTTGGAAATGTCACAGTTTTTCAACTTGTCAACATGTACATCAAGAGATGCTATGGAATCTACTGTTAACTTAAAAAGTTTGGATAAAAGTAAAGCAGAAAATAATTATGAAGTAACAGCAGAAGAGCAAGCTGTTGATGTGGTTGAGAATGCACAGAGAAAGAGACCCAGAATGGATTCCAATTCTGAAGAGTTTCCAAGCCGTACTATGCTTGCATCTAATGCAATACACGGGTCAGTGTCAGAAGTTAATTGCCCAGAATCAGGAATTTCTTCTGTTGATCCAAACTTGGTGCAAGAACCAGTGGAAAATCTAGAGGCAAAGAAGAATTCTGGAGGTGCTCATATAACAGAATCATTCACAGGAAAATCTATCATGCCATCACTTGTGAAGTTGGCTAGAAATGGAATTATATTCTTCTCTTTACCAGGAAATTGTTCCCCAAATATTGTTCGAGTTTTGGCTGAAATTTTTCAAGCGATGAATTCGGGTGAAATAAAAGCCCCAGTGTAAGTAAGTAGTAAGAAGAAATTCCTCACAAATACCTGACCTGAATTAATTGTGTAATATTTTTAGTAAGCATATGTTTTGCTATTCTCTCATATGTTATCAGACTTTTTCTTCATTGTTCTTGCATTGTAGTGGCTCTTTAGTTTTTGTAGGTAGTTGGTTTGAATTTGTTATTTTAGGGGAGTTTTTTTTTGCTTTAAAGTTTAAACAATTAAAGTTTTGGTAGATCATATCTGTTTTTTAATAGATTTTAAGATATAAATATCTTCTAATGAAGAAATTTTCAAATTTTGAATAAAAACATAACTAATTCTTCCATTTGCTTTTGTAGAACAAATCTGCTATAAAATGTAATCACATGCTTCAGGTATGTCTCAAGGAAAGAAAGGACAAACAGAGGAGAACAGAGAACAAAAATAAATTTCGAATACATATTTGTTTCACAGAAATTGTGTTTGATGACACAATAACAATGTTTTAAGTCTTTAGCATTTTCTAGGCACGGAAATGGTGTTTTCCATGCAGGTCTGATTTCTGAAAATTCTTTTGTTCCCTTTTTCTTCTCTTATTTTTGTGCATAATTCTTAAGGTATTATAATATTATTTAGTTTTTATGTTTTTGGATGCAGCCATGGCGTCCTGCCTTGGTCTGTTTTGTTCCTATTTTTCAGCTATCTTGGCCAAATCTCTCCAGCCATCAAGAAAATAATTGCTACAGTTTTTACTGCAGCATATTCATAAGATGCTTATTCAGCTGATTTCTGAACTGTGTAGTAGGTGCTACATATGGGTTTTACATTTTAAGGTAGAAATCACGATTGAAGAGGTTAAATACAGAATTTATATATTCAAGTGAGGGCATTAATTTGTTGTTTTATGGGTCTTTATATGGGTCTTTATGTCAAACTCCAAAATATTGAAGGATTAGGAGCTCCTCATGTTAGATGAAGTTGTTCTATTGTAGATTGGTTTATCCACAGTGGGTTCCCCTTATAGATCCGATGATGAAACTATTTTCTAAGTAGCCACTTGATGCATGAAACGTGGAAGTCTTTTCATGAAACAATGGAAGCATGCTTTCAATCCTATTGAGGATCTTCCTACAATGGTTCTGGTTTGGGTCTGCCTTTTTACTATCATGTATTTTCTGTCATTGGTAAATGAATTATAAACACTTCGCACATTGAATCAGTCAGTTAGTTTTCCTTCTTGCATATTAGTTTCCATATGAACAGCAAAAACAAAACAAGCCATCATTTACCAGCATCAAAGTGTGGCTAACAAACTGTCTTAAGGAATCCATATGAGCTCAAGAGCAGAAAATTTATATCATATTCAGCCAGGGTCACTTCAGTGGTGTCAGAGCACCTTTAACAGCACCTTTGACAACATGTAACGAGCTCCCTTCAAATCAAATAAACACCAAATTTCCATACCTTCCGGGAAGGCTCTTTACAGTGGTATTAGAGCTAGCATTCCTGCCAACCTGTGTGTACTTGGGTTATGAACGAAGACATCCCGATTATCAATCCTCTTGACATCCATTATAGAAGAGTGAGAAGAGGGTTGGGACCATTTGAATTCATGGGGGATAGAGAAGAAATTCCTGAGGGCAGCACCCAACATATTTTGAATGACCTAGCAAGAGGTCAACATGAACTAGCACAAAACATAGCACAACTTGTCCAACAACTTGCGGATGGTGGAAACAACAATAATGGCAATAATGGTCAGAATGGGCATAACGGTGGACAGGATAACAATGATACAGCTCAGAGCAATGCTAGGGCAGCTAGTAGGGTGACCCCGAGGCCTCTTATGCCTCAATTCTTGGGTGGACAGCTTGCTGGAAATCAGGAGCAGCAAGCACAAGGAGAGGGATTTACAAATTATTTGAGAGAGTATCAATCGTTGGGGGATGAATTCCATGCGGCCATGTCATTGGCGGATTTTTGCACTATCAAGTACAAGAATAAACCTAGAAATAACAATAGAGGACAGCAGAACCAGGATCTTCAACGCAAGGTTGGGAAACTCACAATCCCTTCTTTTGACGGGTCTAGTAAATGCACAGCCAGAGCATGGGTACAAAAGTTGGACACTTATTTCCAGTTGAACCCCATGTTGGAGACAGAGGCTATTAAGTATGCTACGCTACATTTGGATGGCGAGGCACATGAGTGGTGTATCATGGGCTTGTCACTTTAGGGCATGCCAATATCACTTCGTATTTGGAGTTCACACAAAAAATTATGGATAGGTTTGATCAGAGGGATCCAGAGCTTCATTTCCGTGAGTTAGCGCAGCTTAAGCAGAGTGGATCAATAGATACATATATTTCAGAGTTTCAACGATTGGCAGTTATGGTGACAGATATTTCAGAGCAGAGGTTGGTTATGCTCTTTATTAAGGGTCTATCCGAACCACTCCGTGGTTGGATTAAGGCTTTCAAATCTGATTCCCTACAGGATGCGATCACTAGAGCGAGAGACATGGAGTTCTCCACACCAGACAACAAAACCCCTTCTAAACCCTTTGTTGCTCAAAAGAACAAGGGCAAGAAGTCTTTTCAAAAAAAGGGAAACAAGAAAAGTGATCTAGATGAGGAGTATTGCAAGGAATGTAGAATTAAGGGAATTTGTTACCATTGCAAGGAACGTTGGGAACCAGGACACCGTTGCCTAGGAAAAGGCAAAGCTCACCTTATTGAGGTTGTGTCTGAGGATGAGAGCAGTGATGATGAACCTTATCAGGATAATGATGATATTAGTTCAGATGAGGAGCAGCCTCAGGGAGACGGTAAGAGTGGTATCATTGCTACCTTATCAGGCACTCCTAGATTCAACTCTTTTAGAGTTAGAGGAGTTTTACAGGGACATTGCATATGTGTGTTGATTGATAGTGGGGCAACCCACAACTTTATTGATGCAGCCCTAGTTGAGAAAAATATGCTACCCGTAGAGGACTTTGAAGTATTTAATGTGATGGTGGCAGATGGATACAAATTGAGATGCACTCGGAGGGTCCCACAGCTGCCTATTACCTTGGGTAATTACACAGCCACAGATGACTTCTATGTGGTGGATTTGGGTGACACTCATGCTATACTAGGAGTTCAGTGGTTACACTCATTAGGAAAATATTCTCAGAACTTTCAGACCATGGAACTTAAGTTCAGGACAGCAGTAGGGCAGCGAGTAGTGCTTAGAGGCATGACTAATGGATCGGCCAAGGTTGTGTTTGCTAGACGCATGGAGAGCATTTTCCGACATGATGACATAGCTTGGGCAGCAGAGTGTTTGATCACCACCAAGGAGTCTTCAGATTTAGGGCAGCCATATCATGTTGACATTTAGGAGCTATTGGGTAAACATGATAGGGTTTTCGGAGAGATACCTCCAGGGAGACCACCTGATCATGGTTTTGAGCATACCATCGAGTTAGAGGAGGGGGCCAAACCAGTGATCACTACCCCCTATCGTCATCCTAAGAAATTCAAGGATGAGATCGAGAAAGCAATCAAAGAATTGCTTGAGATGGGACACATTAGACCGAGTTCCAGTCCATTCGCTTCTTCTGTGGTCTTGGTGAAGAAGAAGGATGGAACCATGCGGATGTGCATTGATTACCGGGCTCTTAATAAGAAAACCATCAAAAACAGGTACCCTATACCCAGGATAGATGAGTTGTTGGATGAACTTCATGGGGTAGTGTATTTTTCGAAGATTGACCTTCGTTCAGGGTATCATCAGATTAGGGTCAGAGAGCAGGACATACACAAAACAACATTTCGTTGTCACTATGGGCACTACGAGTTCTTGGTCATGCCATTTGGGTTGACAAACGCACCTGCCACATTTCAGTCCTGCATGAATCACATATTCAATAAGCAGTTGCATAAATTCTTATTGGTGTTTTTCAATGACTTGCTCATCTACAGCCAGACTTGGGAAGGGCATTTGAAACATCTTGATGAGGTCTTGAGTATCATGGAGGAGCAGTCACTCTACGCTAAGGCTTCGAAATGTGAGTTTGGCCTTAGAGAAATATTATATTTGGGGCATGTGATCAGTGCAAACGGAGTACAAGTTCATTAGGAGAAGATACATGCAATACTTGATTGGCCACCACCTAGGACACTCACAGAGTTGCGAGGATTCTTTGGATTGTGCAGTTACTATTGGCGTTTTGTGAGGGGATTTTCACAGTTGGGAGCACCTTTGACAGATTTGACAAAGAAAGGTGCATTCAGTTGGTCAGAGGAGGCTCAACGAGCTTTTGATAAGCTCAAGGAGGTGATGAGTAGTTGTCCAGTATTGGCACTTCCTGATTTCACACAGTCGTTTGTCTTGGAGTGTGATGCTTCAGGTGAGGGCATAGGAGCGGTGTTGATGCAAAACAGACACCCCATAGCTTTTGAGAGTCGTAAGTTGAGGGGACCAGAGAGACTATACTCCATCTACGATAAGGAGATGCTTGCCATTATGCATGCCTTGGCGAAATTCAGACAGTATTTAGTTGGAGGGAAGTTTGTGGTGAGGACCGACCACAATAGTCTCAGATACTTCTTGGAGCAGAGGGATTTGAATGAGAGACAGTAGAAGTGGGTCAGTAGGGTACAGGCATATGACTTTGATATAGAGTATGTGAAGGGAAAGAAGAATGTAGTGGCAGACGCCCTTTCCAGGAGACCTTTAGCGTGCTCACTTTCAAAGATTTTTGCGGATTGGAAGTCCCTCTTGTTGGTGGAGTACTCCAAGAACAAGTTTGCTTGTGAATTGATGGATGGACTAATTCGGGATGATAGGTACAGAGTAGTGGATGATGTTATTTACTACAAGGACAGGATCTACTTGGTACCAGAATCTAGACTGAAGGAGAAGATATTGCAAGCTTCTCATGACACTCCCTTAGCAGGCCATCAGGGCTACTTCAAAACTTACAGACAGGTTAGGGAGAGGTTCACATGGAAGGGCCTCAAAGATTATGTATTGAGACACGTTAGGGAGTGTGTGACTTGTCAGCAGAACAAGTCAGAACATACACATCCGGCAGGATTGCTACAACCATTGCCTATCCCAGAGCAGAAATGGGAGAGCATTTCTATGGACTTCATCACAGGTCTACCTAAGGTGCATGGGAGAGATAGTATCTTTGTGGTGGTGGATCGGTTGACGAAGTATGCTCACTTCTTTGCTATTCCGACTAAGTACAGGGCTCCACAGGTGGCTGAGTTATTTTTCAGAGAGATTTTTAGATTGCATGGGCTACCTCGGAACATAGTCAGTGACAGGGATAGTAGATTCATGAGTGCATTCTGGCAGGAGTTGTTTAGGTTGGCAGGTACTGAGTTGACTTCGAGCACGAGTTATCACCCTCAGACAGATGGTCAGACAAAGATTGTGAACAAATGGGTTGAGGGGTACTTGCGCAACTACATTGCAGGGCAGCAACGGGCATGGATTAAGTGGTTGCACTTGGGGGAGTATTGCTATAATACCACTTATCATATGTCCATTGGGATGAGTCCTTTCAGAGCTCTGTACAGCTACGATGCACCTTCATTTATGGAGATGGCCTTTGGTGATAGCAGGGCCCCCAAAGCCAAGGATTGGATTCAGGAGAGTCAGGATATCTTGAGGGCACTCAAAGATAACCTACAGGGGGCATAGAATCAGCAAAAGACATATGTTGATAGACATAGGATTGAGCACAGTTTTGAGGTTGGTGATTTGGTATACCTTCGCTTGCAGCCCTACAAACAGTCTTCTCTTAAGAAGAGCGGAGCTGAGAAGCTCAAGCCCAGATTCTATGGACCTTACAGGATTATCAGGTGGGTTGGAGAGGTAGCATACGAGTTGGAGCTGCCAGAGAGCAGCAAGATTCATAATGTATTCCATGTTTCGTGCCTCAAAAAGGCACTGGGTCAGCGGGTTACTTCTTCGTCAGAGCTTCCACCACTGGATGAGGAGGGACATTTGGTCCTAGTCCCTGAGGAGATTGTAGATACTCGAGAAAGGAGGTTGAGGAATAGGGTGGTGAAGGAGTATTTGGTGAGATGGAAAGATTTGCCAGCTGAAGATGCCACATGGGAGCATGAGCAGATTCTACAGCACCCGAGCTTGCAATTGCTTGAGGACAAGCAATTTCGGGAAGGGAGGACTGTAATGTCCCGGGAGGACTGTAATGTCCCCTTCATGATAGCACATCAGGAAGTCATGTAGCCTTTTTGTTCCTGAGGCTAACGTTGGATTGAAGGGAACCATTTATTTAATTAGTTGTGTATCGCCTAATTTCAAATTCAGCTTGAGGTGATGCCAATTAATTAATTAAATATTTTGATAAAGTGACTTTACAAAAATAGGCAAGGTGATTCATTGAAATATTTATTTTATGAGGACTTTATAAAGTCACTTTCTTTTGGGTGTAAAAGTGACTTTGAGAAAGATTTAATAAAAAAATTACTTTATTAAAGTCACTCGAAATTTTTGAAGGAAAGAATACAAAAGAGAAATATGTGAGTTCATTCGCACTTTTTTTGAACATCTTTTGGAGAACATGAAGACTTCCTGTGGAAGACTGGCCGACCCTTCTGGTTAGGGTTTGAGAATCTCTGCAGCTCCATTTCGAGTGTGAAACTATCACTCCTAGTGGGGGAATCATTACACCATTACAGCTTATTTTGTGAAGAATCCGAGCAAAGAAAGGAAAGCGCATTTTTATTTGAGTGTTTTCTTTGAAGCATTACCAGTTGGACGAGTTTTTATGGAGGGTTAGAAGTAGCATACTGATTACCACTATCTGGGCGCGGTTTAAGAAGACGATTCATCAAGGCAAGGTTGGGTATAAGGGAGGTGCGATTCCTAACACCTTCAGCACGGCTATTAGAAGGCTGAAGTGGAGGCATTTGCATATAGAACCCAAAACAACTCTGGGAAAGGCAGAAACGTGGGTGTAAGAAGAGTTATCTGGCCGGCTCTGGGAAAAACGTGATTTCTAGAGGTGGATACGTGGGTCTGTGAAGCATTCTGGGCGCTGCTCTTTCAGTCGAGTTGAGCTTAAATCATTTCCTTCTATTGTTTGGAGCACAGGCAGCCTGCTGGGAGATTCAAGGCATCATTCCTTGCTGCAGTTGTTTGGGCAGAGTCATCACCAAAGACAACTAATCAGGTTCTCATTTAATGTTAAATTTTGTATTTGGAAATGT
Source organism: Sequoia sempervirens (assembly GCA_007258455.2). Classification (NCBI taxonomy): domain Eukaryota; kingdom Viridiplantae; phylum Streptophyta; class Pinopsida; order Cupressales; family Cupressaceae; genus Sequoia; species Sequoia sempervirens. The sequence continues at coordinate 47,941 of VDFB02328400.1, forward strand.
ATTTGATCATAGACAACTCCATCTGTTGTAGTGACTGTCACAACAGTGATGAGAAATGCATTTGGGTTAACTGTTAATGAAATATAAACACTCACAGTAGCATAGTATACATTTTGTTAGTCACAGCTACTTGTGGATGTAAATCATTGAATCTTGCATAATACTGATTTGAACAAGGAATATTTATACATCATTGTAAGGCACTTTATAATATGCATTCAGCCATGAACAGCAAGTAAAGAAATTTCATGACTGCTCACCAGATGTTTGGTTAAAATACCTCATTGCTGTAGCTGGGTTTGGTCATGTATTTTCTGTCATTGGTAAATGAATTATAAACACTTTGCACATTGAATCAGTCAGTTAGTTTTCCTTCTTGCATATTAGTTTCCATATGAACAGCAAAAACAAAACAAGCCATCATTTACCAGCATCAAAGTGTGGCTAACAAACTGTCTTAAGGAATCCCTATGAGCTCAAGAGCAGAAAATTTATATCATATTCAGCCAGGGTCACTTTAGTGGTGTCAGAGCACCTTTAACAGCACCTTTGACAACATGTAACGAGCTCCCTTCAAATCAAATAAACACCAAATTTCCATACCTTCCGGGAAGGCTCTTTACAGACATGAGAAAGTCTTAAAAAATCTGCAGTTTGGCTGATAGATTCACTGCAGAGCATGATCAAATATGAGGAGATGTTCTTGGAAGCTGCAAACTGGTTTTGGTGGCTTGAATTCTTGGGCGCCTTCTTGAGATAAAGTGCTTTTGTTTGCCAGTGTTAACCAATTTTCAGATGATTTTCAATTTCTCCAATTGACCTCCCATGATTCGATCTGCAATTGCCGGTGATTGATGATTCTTGTGGACTGGATGTTCAATCCATCACGAAGTTGGAAGAATCCCGGAAAGGATGACTGGTTCACATGCTTTGAAAATTGTTTTAGGAGGTTCAAATTCCTAGGCGCCCCTGGCTTGTAGGGGCACTTTTGTGCTTTTGACATACAATTTTCAACTTTGTAACTGTTGATGAAATGCTCCAGTTTGGTCTTCGTTGTTGGATGTTTGACTGCTTCGATGAACTTGCTGACGGACTTGTCGCGAAGCCTAATCGTAACTGGGAAGGACTTTTTGGGACTTGTGAGACCTGAAAGCTGCATTTGATGCTCCAAAAAGTTGGGCGCCTTTTGCTAGCAGGGTGCGTTTTTGCTCAGTGTTAGTCAATTTTCATGGTTTTCAACTTTTCCTTAGCTTTTTTTGATGTCGATCTTCACTTGTCGGTGATTGACAGGTCTTTTGAGCTAGTAAATGGATTCACCGCGGAGTTGGATTGAAGTCGGGATGAATTACTTGGAGGTGGCAAACCCTAAAAATGACTTCTGAGTTCTTTAATTCTTGGGTGCCCCTGGCCTGCAAGGGTGCTTTTCCTTGTTGGACTTCATCAATTTTGAGTTTCTCCATTCTCAGAATTTTTGGTTTGATCTTCGTCTGTGATCGTTTGATTGATCCTGATGAACTTGATGACAAATTCGTTGGAAAGCTTGCTCAGATCTGGAAAGATACTGTTTGTAGCTGCAAACCTTTAAAGAACTTCTGACTGCCTGGAACCTTGGGCGCCCCTGTTTTGTGCTCTAGACTTAGCCATTTTTCAATTGTTTTCATCCTTCTTGAGCTTCGCATACACCGTGTCGTTGACTGCGTTGACCGTGATCCCCGTTTGCTGACCACACTCGTTGTCTGCCAACCGCGCTTGTCGTCTGCCTGCAACACCAACACCAGCCTTTCACGTGTTTTTTGACTACGTTGGTTGCCGTTGCTGAAGTGTTGATTGCGTTCACCGTCCAATATTCCAGACTTAGTTTATTTTTACAATTTTCAACTTTTCAAATATTTTTACAATTTTCAACTTTTCAAATTCCCCTCTGTTGTTCACTATTTTTCGAGCATCTTTCGCCATAGATTCTTTTGTGCATTGTTCGAAGCTTAGATTTTGATACTTGGTACTGGCCATCCTCCATTGATGACCTCAGAGGTCCTAACTTTTCTTCTGAAAAAGCGAAATATACCCACCATAGCAAAACTAACTTTTTCATGATTTTGATTGGCCCATTGTGATCATGACGAAAGATTAACCAATCAAAATCATTTTGAGCCATTTCTGGGAAGATCCTATTTTTTGGGGTTTTCTAAAAAATAGGGGCTTGAAACCCTAATTTCAAAAATTTCAAAATTTTGCAAGTATCCTCTGACAATAAACCTAGAAAAATCCCATGATTTGTTTGTTGAAAAATTTCTAAGAATAGGAAATTGCCATTTTTAGAGATTTTGACCTTTGTTGACTTTTGACAACAATTTTACAAGATTTTGACCATTTTTATCAAAATGCCTTAATGAAGCAAATTTTTTATTTTGGGTACAACATTAGGCTTCGTCTGGGGACCATGTCGGATAATTACGGCATAGGAGAACCGAGAATCTCTGGTTATTCAAGCGTAGACTAGTGTCTTATCGGTTAGGCATTGGAGTTAGGATCATTTCCTAATCCCCTATTGGTTGGAATTTTCCCTAAAAACACCTAAAACTACCTAATCACCTAAAACACGACAAAACTTTTAAGAAATGGGGAAATACATTACAACATAACGAAAAAGAAAAAGAAAATTACTCCACTCCTAAAGGGATGAAGTGCTTTAGATATTGTTCGTTGTATGGCAGCGGGAAGAGCCTTCCATCCATGTCGCTTCTACATGAAAGGCTTCACTTCTCTTCTGATGGGTATTGTAGGAGACAATTCCTTCGGGATGAAGATTCTCAGGTTTTCATATATCTAGGCAAAGGTACTCTGATAAAAGTCACAATATGACGTAAATGGAAAAGCTGATACCCCTAAGGCATTAGTTTTGCTATCGTCCATCTTTGGGATGTTGAATGCTTCAAACCAATCAATTGAGTTCCAAACTCGGTTTCTATAATGCCGTAGGTGATCCTTTCAGACCTGGAAATATCCTTTGATTGGCTCATTGATCAGCTCTACATTGCCTTTAATACAGAGGAGTTTGATTCCCATGTCTTTGGCATTTTTGAGGCCTAACAAAAGCGCCTCTTTTTCAGCTTTAGTGAATTTCTATTGCAGGCAACATGCAACTGGGTACAACTGTCCTTTAGGGGAGATGATCATTTCCCTTGCTCTTGAACCTACTGAACCTACTGTTGAACAATCCCCATCAAACTGCATTGTCAATAACTTTGTATTTGCTGTCAGTCTCTTTGCAGATCAAGCAATGTTCCGGTCTTCAGTTTCTATCTTTGACAACGTCACATAATTACGAGAACTTGTTTCTTGATATAGAATTTGGGTTGAGGGTTTGGGGATTTTACCACTATGAATCGGGATTTGGGCTCAAGTTCTATATTTATTTTTCCCTCCTTTATAGGAATGGTTGCAGACGACCAATCTAACTGCATTGCACCACCAAGATCTTTGCAGAAACTTCGGCTTAACAACATCCCGTAGTTGGTTGGAATGTTAGCGACTAGGATATTCATCATTAACTTTTTCTTCAGAGAAGTTGTCAATCTTACTTGAGCGTCCTTCAATTGTCCGACCAATGGCACCGGCTTAGATTCAAGTGAATAACACTTGTCCTGTGTCTTAGTGCACGACAGTCCTAATGCATACATCACTTGTAGAGGCATGACGTTGTTTGAGGCTCCTGAATCTATGATGCAATCGCTCAGTTTGAATCCTACTATATATAGAGATATATAGAAGGGTTTAGGGTTTTCTCCTGTTGGAACAAATGACTCAAGCAATGTAGGCTGATTTGAAGCCTCTTTCTTTACATATTGTATTATTTTCTCCAGTTGCTCAGGGTGATCCTGAAGATACTCCAATTGTGAAATCTTAACGTTGGTCTTCATCATGGAGTTTACAATGTCAAAATTTGCTAAAGACGGGTCTTGAGCAACTGCTCTAGCATTCTTTTGTGAATTTTTAAAAGTGGAAGTTGCAATCACTTCCTTAATTTTTTCTTTAGCTCTCCACCTCTCTTCTTCTTCCTTTTGCACTTTGAAGTGTAGAGCACGTGTAAACAGAGGCATTGAATGTCTTCTGTGATTTGCTGCAAGAGAGTAGTGGCGAAGGTCATCTTTTTCTTTAATAATGGGTCAAAGTATCCTGCAACAGAGTCGCCATTGAAGTTGTCCGTCTGTGGTAAGACAACATTCCAACTTGTTGATGGGACAAAACCTGAGCTAGGTGTAGCATCGGTGTATCCCATGATTTGGTTCATTCTTAAGTTCTCAGAACATGTGGTATTGGTATGTGCATCAGTCTCGTGGAAAGAACAAAATATTGCATTGTGTGCAGCTTCAACTATTTGTCTTGGTGGAGGTGTTGGCAACCGTGGCCTGGAAAAAGGCTGAAAATTATTTTCTTTCGGCTAGTACGGTTGCTAAGGTTGGTATTGTGGTGGTGGTAATACAAGCATTTCATTGGCTACCTTTTGTAGTGGTGGATCTGTAGAACTCTGAACTAGAGGTTTGGTTGAGTCCTTCATCATCTTGCCGGAAGTGATCATATTATCCTCCAACTCTATGGCGTGTTCTTGCACAGCTGTCAATTTTGTTTCTTTTGATGTCTTCAGGAAGAAGGCTATCTCTGATGGAAGAGCATTTTTGAAACAACTCATTAGAATCTCTGGTGATGGATTGAGTGTAGAAGAAAGTCGTGTAACAAGACGATTAAATCTTGCTACAAACTCCCTCATGGGCTCATTGTGCTCCATCTTTGAATTTTCAAGTTGGGAAAACAACAAATGACTGTCTTCAGCGGGCTTGAATCTTGGCAAAAATTTCTTGCTCATAGTTGCCTAGTTTATGATAATGCTTGGCTCCAAGTGATTGAACCAGTCAACAACATTTGCCACAAGAGTCTCCACAAAGAGACGCATTGCGAAGTCTTCATATGCCACATGAAAGACTTGTGAACGCAAAAAAGTGTTCATCCGGGTGTTGACTTCCATCGTCGAGAAACCAGGGAAAGTGCTTCCTTGACTGTTTAGGTAACTCATGATTTACCTGAAAAGCCAAAGGTCCAATGCTATTACCCCAAGGTAATGAGGGTGGATGTCTCTAATTTCTATCATCATTGCCAGCATTATTGTTGTTTCCATCCATTGCTTCTGTATGGATCATGCAATAGGATGCTAGATGGTCATTTCCGTGTCATAAAGTGTTAGCTTTTCTTGAAGTTTTATGCCTCATGCCCCATGGTGGGCTCTAGAAAGTTGTTGGCAAAGAGACGCATTGTGAAGTCTTCATATGCCACATGTAAGACTTGTGAATGCAAAAAAGTGTTCATCTGGGTGTTGACTTCCATCGTCGAGAAACCAGGGAAAGTGCTTCCTTGACCGTTTAGGTAACTCATGATTTACCTGAAAAGTCAAAGGTCCAATGCTATTACCCCAAGGTAATGAGGGTGGATGTCTCTAATTTCTATCATCATTGCCAACATTATTGTTGTTTCCATCCATTGTTTCTGTATGGATCATGCAATAGGATGCTAGATGGTCATTTCCGTGTCATAAAGCGTTAGCTTTTCTTGAAGTTTTATGCCTCGTGCCCCATGGTGGGCTCTAGAAAGTTGTTGGCGTTTCAATTTGCGCCTCGGGTGTGCGTATTGGAAACGAACAGCTATGTGCAATTAGATTGCTCTTCAAATTAGGAGGGGAAGCTCCCTCTTTTGCTGATTATGCGTAAAAAGAAAAAGTAAACTAAATTCCTATCTTTTTATCTCAGCTGAGAGCACAAGGTTATAAAACTCTTTGCGTTGCAGTTGAGGTTTTCTCTGGTTTTGTAACTTCAACTACAACTAGGTCTAAACTTATAATGCTTCTATCTCCTTGAGTAAATTTAGAGCAAGAGGATTTAGAAGTAAACAAGGAATGATTTTTGTAAACACAAAACTTAGACAAACTTTTCTCGAAAACACATCCAAAGGGTCATTGCTCTTTCAAATGTACGCTGAAGTAAAGTTTATGAAAGTAGAACATCAAACGATAAACTTGATCTCAAAATTCCCTCAAAGACTCATTGTAGTATTGTACTTTTGAGGTGTAGGCTGAAATAAAGATTATAAACACATAACATTAAATGATAAACTTGCTTTCAAAATTCCCTCAAAGGCTCATTGCTCTTTTGAGCTATAGATTGAGATAAAGATTATGAAAAACAATATCACGAAAAGATCTTCAGAATTTGGATCAAAGCAAGGGTGGGCATATGATTTATTTCTTTGAAACTTTCCAACGACAAATTACATGTTTTGGGACAGCAAATTGTATGAAGATGACAAACATACAACATACGATCAACCAAAATACACTGAACAAAGTGAACAGATATTGACTTTAGCAAAACATGAAGGCACTAAGGCTTAGCAATTTTGTATGGTAATAACGGTTAAACAATAATGAGCAAGGTTGCTCTTATTTATAGACAAACACAGGAGTAGGGAACCCTAAAATCTCCTTGTGTTAACAATCAGTCTTGCCAATCTGCAAGATTTATTCCAAAGTCTAAACAAAGATAACTAATATTTAACTGGAAAGACTACATCAATTAACTGATCTAAAACTAAAGAAAGACTCCAATTGTACAATATATATCTCCAAGGATAGGCATGCATGAAAAGAGGAAAATTAGTTAACTTGGAAAATGGCATCAAGTTAACTACTATTTTAAATTCTATCCTTGGAGAATGTCACACGCTTGAACTTGCAGTTCACTGCTTGTCAACAACTTGAGTTCTATTCTTGGAAATATCTGGATGCTTCAATTGGTAGTTCACTGATTAGTAACTTTGGCGACTTTGTAACTGGAGTGATGACCTCTGTTTCTTTTGTAGCTTTTTGCTTTTGACGCTTTTCTTGATTTTTCTCAATGGAAGAGTATTGCATGATAAAACCGTGAAGTTTGACTGTGAATATGGATATGTTCAGACAAGTTCTGCGAAAAAGCTAAAAATAGCTTCATCGAGAGGCAATTTTCTGAAATTTTTGAGATGTGGGTTTTGTTGAGAATGTCTTACTGAGTAGACCCAGATCGTTCGTTTTTCGAAAAAATGACTTTTTTCCGGAAATGCAAGAACCCCTTAGAGGCAAAGGCAGCAAGGCAACTTTTTCTCAGAAAAATTCCGAGACATGGGTTTTGTAGGCGGCTGTGTGTTGAGTAGACCCAAAATGTTAGTTTTTGAAAAAGGTGATTTTTTCAGAAACCCTAAAAATTGGAAGCAATGAGGTAATTTTTCTGGAAACATTTGGGACGTGGGTTTTTTTGCCAATTCTATGCTGAATGATCCCAGTTGGTCAGATTTTTGGAAAAAATGATTTTTCTTGAACATGCAAGGAACTTTAAGCGAGGAAGTTGAAGAAGTTGTAGAAAAATTTGCAATCTTGGAGAAGATTGAAAAAGAAGAGAACCCAAAATGCTAGAAGTTGAAGATTATGAACTATTGCCTCTAAAAAAAATGATGTTTGGAGATATGGAGTCTGGAAAATTGTTCCTCTGTGCAACTTGATCTTGAAAACATGAAGAACACTGAAAACCCCTTCCATTTGATCCTTCAAATGCCGTAGAGAATAAAATTCTATGTTTGGCATTTGTAGTCAACTTGCAAGAATAATGGAAAAGGACGCCCAAATGCTTGATTAATAGACTTTGAAGGTGGAAGCATCAGTTAACTCCTGAATTTCTTGATTTAGGAGTCATCTGGCGTGATTAGCTTTAAACTAAAAGAATCCCCCCAAAATTTGGGCCACCAAGACATGAGAAAGTCTTCAAAAATCTGTAACTAGAGGTGACTTTGGACACCACCTTGCGATAAAGTGTCTGAGTTTGCCAGTGTTGAAAGATTGGAGGTGGAAAACCCTAAAAATGACTTTTGATTTCTTTAATTCTTGGGTGCCCTTGGCCTGCAGGGGTGCTTTTCCTTGTTGGACTTCATCAATTTTGAGTTTCTCCATTCTCAGCATTTTTGGTTTGATCTTTGTCTGCGATCGTTTGATTGATCCTGATGAACTTGCTGACGAATTCGTTGGAAGGCTTGCTCAGATTTGGAAAGATATTGTTTGCAGCTGCAAACCTTTGAAGTACTTTTGATTGCTTGGAACCTTGGGCGCCGCTTGCTTTTGTGCTCCAGACTTAGCCATTTTCAATGGTTTTCATCCTTCTCGAGCTTCGCATTCACCGTGTCGTCAACTGTGTTGACCACAATCATTGTTCGCCAATCGCCGACCGTGCTTGTTGTCCGTGTGCAACACCAACACTAGCCTTTCACTTGTTCGTTGACTGTGTCGATTGCCGCTATTGATGTGTTGATTGCGTTCACCATCCAATATTCCAAACTTAGTTTATTTTTTACAATTTTCAACTTTTCAAATTCCCCTTCGTCGTTCACCATTTTTTCATGCATCTTTTGCCATAGATTCTTTTGTGCAGTGTTTGAAGCTTAGATTTTGATACTTGGTATTGGCCATCCTCCATTGATGACCTCGAAAGTCCTAATTTTTCTTCTGAAAAATCGAAATAGACCCACTAGAGCAAAATTGACTTTTTTATGATTTTGATTGGACCATTGTGATCGTGACGAAAGATTAACCAATCAAAATCATTTTGAGCCATTTCTGGGAAGATCCTATTTTTAGGGTTTTTCTAAAAAATAGGGGCTTCAAGCCCTAATTTCAAAATTTTCAAAATTTTGCAAGGATCCTCTTGACAATAAACCCAAAAATACCCCATGATCCATTTGTTGTTCAGAAATTTCTAAGAATAACAAATTGCCATTTTTAGAGACTTTGACCTTTGTTGACTTTTGACGACAATTTTACAAGATTTTGACCATTTTTATCAAAATGCCTTAATGAAGCAAATTTTTTATTTTGGGTACAACAACTTGCTAGGTTGTTTTGCTTGTTAGAAGAATTTGAGCATATATGGTTTCATTCTAGAACTTAGTTTTTATCAACTAGTTATCTTTGGCTTATGTCATATAAGGATCTTGTCTTCAACGAGGGGCCTACTATATGGTGGGACACAGGGGATAGTTGTCAAATGAGATGACCATATATGGGCTCTCAAGTTTATTGATAACAAAGATATATTAAGACTTGAGAGTGCCAAGCTTGAGGAGATTATGTTGATGAAGTCTCACTTCATTGCACAACAAAGATACATCAGATACCTAGGCTTCTTGTTTCTTCTACATTTACGTTTGAATTGCAGATATTTCCTAGAATTTGTAACTTCTTTGGAGGTTAAATCTAATTTGAAATTATTTTATCATTTGGTATTTGAGATGTTGATAAAATCTAACTCTAAATATCCAAAATCTAATGTTTTAATTGTTCAATAATCATTATGATCTCTACTGCATTATTTAGGATATTAATATCCTGCTATTTTTTTTAATTTGTGAATGTGTATATATTTTGATGTAAGAGCATTTGAGCGTGTAAGAGCCATCTTGTATCAACCAAAAATATTTTCTTGTACTTCGTTTGTTTGTTAGTAGGTTTTTAACAACATTCTAGTCATCATAGATATTACCACATTTCACTGCATTCACACATTTCAGTTCATGATTGGGAATATATGTTCTACATTGAGCTGACAATGTTGCATTCAATTTTTCGGAGATTTTGATCATCACAAACACATCATTCATGTCTAGACTCATTACTAGGCATAATAAGTAGACATCCAATTTTACCATTCTTAGTTTGTGGCAACTTTCCAAAGTTTGTGACAACAAAGGAACCCATTTCAAGATATACTAGATCTAGGAGAGTTTATGGTATGAACCTCATCGAGACCTATTGATCCATCATCACCGCACTCACCTTGGAAGATTCTTTCACACATTTGGTTGATTGCATGTTTCAGTAGGCATTAAGCTTTGCACCTGCTTGTGCTTAATTGAGATCACTCCTAAAGCTAGAAACTACTATTTAAGCATTCTTCATGGTCATTAAGTAGTTAAGATTAATGGAGAGAAGATGGTCCAGTTTTGAAGGTCAACATTTGCATTTTATTGGAATATCTATTGAATTCTATAATTTGCATATTTGTAATCAAACAAATAAAGGTTTAGCATGTTAGAAGCCCCTTGAGGCAGACTCTAATTTATTCATAATTGAGAATTAATAAAAATCATTTTGTTGTTTCGCTGTTTCAATTGAGTTCCATTGTGTGTTATTTCATTTTGTTGCATGGTTGGATAATCCTTCATTGGATCCTTTGTCTATGACTGGATCAATTAGTATTAGAGCATGTTTATCAATCCTTGATAAAGTGAAGGTTCTACTTGTAAACAAAGTGCCAAATTGAGGCAGCTTGCAAGAAGCTTGTAAAAGAGTATCAACTATAAGGAAGTTTATAGGAGTGATTATGGATAGACTGCTAATTGGAGGCAATTTACATTAGATCCAAGATGCTGGCACGAAGGGGACAAGGTATTGTGAATGTCATTGGAAAGATGGAAGAGATGCTTGAAATGGTGAAGGCAATGAAGGTCCAAATGGATGCTTTCAAAGAAGAGTAGAAGAAACACTAACCCTAGAGCTAATGAGATTAATGAAGAACAAGAAGCTATCTTGATTGAGCAAAGTGAAAGTGAGGAAGAAGACAAGGAGGATAGAATGTTAAAAGCTATATTGAGCATTGGCAAGAAGACTAGAGTAGATGTTTGTAATTATTCTAGTAGTTTGAATTTTGAGGAATTGATAGATTGAATAACTTATTTGGAAGAACATTTTGACTATGGAGATATTGTTGATTTGGATAGGGTAAACTTTTTCAAGGCTAAGTTGAAGGGTCATGCTACCATTTGGTGGAAGGAAATTCTATTTGGAAAGCAATAGGAAGGGTGAACCTAGCATTGGGAAATGGGATAGTGTTGGTGTACGTTTTATCATCCACCAAACACACAGAATAAAATGTCCAAAGACACTCTATCCTCTCTTGAAAAACCACTGCGTATGCTAAGATTGCGAGAAGATCATATGGCGATTCCAAGGTTTTTTTTGTTAAGTCATGACATGTGGATAAGCTCAATGGGCGTTGTGATTTGCTAGTAATACACAAAGGGACTTACGTTTAAGAATTCCTTACAAGTTCGGGACTTAGACGAATTTATCATTAAAAGCTTCTTCGATTGGGACTTTCGGTTTGGATCTCAAAAAAAGGCAAAAAGATAAGGGTTTAGAGAATCTATTCTATGCCTAGGAATTTGAGAGACAATAAAGATTAGGTGAAACGGGTAACCACGCTTTGTTTTGCCTCCCTGGGACAACTACGCAAAGTGGGTGCAATCTTCAAAGGGTGTGATTATAATTTTCAAGCCTCGAATGAGATTGAAGTTAAGCATCCACAATCACAAGCTCAGGCTAAATTTACGCATCGAATGAAAATCATCCATCCGAAGAAAGTATGAGCAATATTTCACCATTTAATCTATACGATCAATCTCGCATTCAGTTAACAAACATCCAAAGCAAATTCTATTTTAATTGTAATCTAACTCTAATCTATGGTAGAAGTTATGCAACCTTGCTCACTACTTGACAATAAAAGTGGTTCAAAGCAAATCATGCATAAGAGCTTTTATTATTGGAAATAGTCTAATGCAACAATTTCATACACTGTCTCCACACTTTACAAATGAGGGGCGAGCTCAATTTATAGGCTCCCCAATTACAATTCAATGGCCAAGATTGATTTAGGATCAACAATCGAGATTACAAAATAAAACCCTAATTAGGGTTTGTCACAACCAACTCCTTCTCGACCAATGAGAAAATTACATTCGAGGACACTTGTCCTTTTTGCTAAATATAAATGAACAATAAAATAGAAAGTTGTTGCATGTTGATTCAAAACAATTTGATTGGTTGGAAGATGACGAGGTGCCGTGTGTTGGATGTCTTCCTTGGTCACTTTTTTTTCTTCCACGTTCTTGCCTTGGAATATTTTCCTTGCCGATGACTCTGTCCTTTGCGCTTGTTCCTTCCTAGTTTAGATCTTGGATCTCCTTTGAGATTTTGATTTCTTCTTCTCATCCGTATTGGAAGTCTCGCCTTGGAGCAGGTGTCTGGACTTGAAGTTATTTTCTTTCCTGATTGCTTTGAAATTCCTCCTGCTTGAATTGGATTGGTGTTATTCCTTTGGATTTCCTCTCTGAATTATCCAATTTGTGTCAAGAAATTGTCTAAGTAAGAAAATTTGTTTGGAACACTCTTCTTGTCACCATCTGATTCTGATTGGAAGCTTTTTTTTTAATTCTTCAGGAGATGAAATCCCTCAAGAAGATGCCTTGATTGCTTCAACAGGTCTGGGATTGTAGATGAAATCCCTTCAAGATGTCCGAATATTCTTTCAAGTGCCTTGAATTTGCTGTGCTTGGAATTTTCTCTGTGAAGTATTTCCCATACTTAGCCAAATTTTGGCTATTTAGTTTCATTTTGTAACTTAGCCAAGATTTTGGCCATATCTATGCTCGAATGAACTTTGCCAAGGATTTTATTCATTTCCTCTTTACTTTCCCTCTTTAACCTTCTCCATTCTTCCTGCTTTCTTTCCAACGCTTAGTCAATGTTTTTTTTTGAATTTCCCTCCCTAAGGTATCAACACTTACCCAATTTTCTTATCCTCTCCTTGGGTGGACTTTATCAATACTTAAACATTTTTCTTTCTTAGGCCATGCCAGACTTTGCCTGTGTCCGGAGGTAAGTCGGACTTTTTCTTGCTTGTGACGTCCATCCATTTTGTTAACACTTGGAATTTCTTTATCTTCATGGCAGACTTTGAAACTTTTATTCCATGTTCTCTTTGATGTCTAGGCAATCTTTGAAGTCTTCTTGCCAAGGTCGGACTTTGGAGTTTTCTTTCCAAGCTTGAAGGCGGACTTTCTTCATGTATTTCCACTCCTTGGCAGACTTCCAAAATGTTCTCCTTCTTCCTTTTCAAAGTCAGGTCAGACTTCCAGAACTTTGTGCCATTTTCCATATCTCCAAGGTGGACTTTGTGAATTTGTTTCCAAGGCATGATAGGCTGGGCGGACTTGACAAATTTCTTTCCACTTCCATGGCGGACTCCATGAATATCTTTCCATGTTGCTTTTGGCATGGCGGACTTCCTTATGTATTTTCCATCCATTCTGAAGCTTGGGGTGAACTTGGAGGATGTCATGCCATCTTTAGGTCGGAGTTCACAACTTTCTTGCCATATTTCATTGATGTCTAGGTGGATTTCAACATGTGCTTTCCATTACTGCTTTGACACTTAACCATTTTTTTTTTATAAATTTTTACTCCCATGGTGTCAATACCTAGCCATTTTTTTAGAATTTTCTCTCTCTCGGCATTAATACTTGGCCAAATTTTTAGTTTTCTCCCTCAAAGGCGTCCATACTTAGTCAAATTTTGGACCCTCTTGCAAGCTAGGCAAACTTTCTCAACTTTTTTTTCCACTATCTCATGGGTGGGCGGACTTTATCCTAGCCAAGACATGGCATGGCGGACTTTGGGTTAGGCTTGCCATTTCTTTATCTTGGTGGGGGCGGACTTGCTGACTTTTGTGCCATCTTCTATCAAGTCAAGGGCAGACTTTACATGTGCTTGGACGTCCCTCATCCCTCATTTATCTCCACTTGATGGCGGACTTTCTAGCTTCCTTTCCATTTGCCTTTCTTCCTATGCTTAGCCAAATTTCGATT
>VDFB02328401.1:0-25555 GCA_007258455.2 Sequoia sempervirens
CATATATAACCATCCCCCCACTATCCCGAAAATTTTGGAAAAAAATTTCCATCCCTGAAAACCCATCCTTGTGTCCCCTTATCCTAGAAACTCAGAAAATCATTGTACGGGAGTTAACCCATTATATGTAAGTTAAAAATATGCAGTGAGGATAAAGCTTAAAGTGCTTAGAAAGGGAGTTAAAAATGGAAGCAGATTAGGGGCAGCAGTGTACTTTCATTTTTGTATGGAGGTTTCCTTTTTTGCTGTTTAGAATCATTTAATGCCTATGTTGCAGGGTTCGTACCCGCAGGCCCCGAACCCAGTTCGGGTTCGTCTATGGGTACGTGTTGGGTACGCACAGGGTGCGCGCCCAGCACTGTGGGTTCGCCAGGGTTCGCGGGTGCGGGAACCCTGGCGAACCCACAATGCTAGGCGTGCACCCTGTGCGTACCCAGGACGAACCCGGGTGAACCCAGGTGAACCCATGGGCCAAGTTTTAAAAAGAGGGCCCAAACTTGATTAAAAAACATATTTTTTTTTATTTTTTTTCCTCCTAACCCTAAAACAGCATTGATCATTTCATAGTGATGATTTCCATTGTGATAATTCAATGTGTAATGCAGAGGCAAATCTGGGAATCAATACTAAGCCATTCCAACTTTCAAATATGATTGATACACAATAGATACCTACTCAAAAATTAATATCAGACCTGTACATACTCAGAATAACCAACAAAGAGCAGATCACAGTATTCCAAAACTATGCCAGACCACAGCAATACAAACTGAGCTTATATTTGCAGCAGATACATTACATACAACGACCAGAATTGACAGCAACCTCAAAAATTTGCAGTAGATAATAGTACAACAGATAATCAGCATTACAACATTACTATCCACTCCATATATACTAACAGTAAATCTGATAACCCAAATCTAAAACATACTACTCAATATTGGACTGAGTTTACCAAGCATATTCAGAAATACATATTCAGACTTATTGCAAGAACTTCCTGTGTTATGTTTAGAGCTGATGTATGAAGTTAATCCTCAGAAAATTAACAGCAGATAGAAGAAAGTCTGTACTCAATCTGAGACAAGGTTATAATCTTTTACAACTTCTCACAGTCTATTTGTAGCAGCAAATACATTGATTTATAACACCAGATAATAGAATGAACAGCAGTTACAAGTAATACAATGAGTTTATAAATATCTCAGACCTGGGAATGTGTTTGCCAGGGTAAATGTATGATGAATCTTGCTCGATCAATGATCAATGATCGTGAATATTTATCTTTGGCATTTGGCATTTGGCATTGATCAATGATCAAGTATCATACCTATGAAATGATTTAGTTTTACAATTCTGTATATTTCTCTTCTTTTTTTTTTTTGTGTATATATATATATATACACACACGTACCCAAACCCCTAAAAAAAATTTTCACGTACCCACGTACCGGGTTCTCGTACCCACACCCGTCCCTGAACCCGAACCCGAACCGGTAACTTAGTTTAATGCAGATAGGATGTATGGCTTTAGGATCTGAATTTAAAAAGAATTAATAGAATAAAACTTAGAGTTGGGAATTTGGGTCAAAAAGCAATCAATCTCATACATGAGAAGACTCTTAGCAAAGAGCAAAACAATTTGTAGCAATAGATGTAATTCATGGTTGCAAAACTCGCAGAGTACTCGCAAAACTCACAAGCCAAATTAATAAGTGAGTTACTTGCTGACCAATTTTTACCTATAGAACTTGCAAGTCAATGGAAAATATAGTGAATTTTGCTTCATTCTCCCATGTGACTTTCAATTTAGGGCACACATCGACTAGCAATTTGGAAGATGATTTCAAACGCAAATCACAGGTTTTCTTTATTATTCTTTTCTGATATTCAGTGTTGGCAGATGTTGTGATGAATAAGAAGTTAAAAAATTTATATGATTTCTATACATTTCTATAAACAAAAAAGCACCGAACACCTAATTTTGCCCTTAAGTGATAAAGATGTGAAAATGGCATGCACCATGAAGGTTTGTGTAGTTTCAAAGGCTTCAATTTGGGTTTGGTGATTAGGGCTCCATCCCTTGACCCTGCCCTATATTGTGACAAGGAATGTGTCAAGGGCACTATTACCGGACCCTACAACAGGCGATGCCCCTTGACCCCGCTAGGGGCATTGTCCCAAGACCCCCATGAAGGGCACTGCCCCTCAACCCCATTGGAGTCTCCACTGCCAAATCCCCACTAGTTATTAGGATATCTTGTCACATAAAAACTTGATTGCAATGAGGGGGTGACAAGGAATTAGGATATAACTCTTGAGTGTGCTGACTTAGATGTTATTACCGCACAACTTGCCAAAAATCTCTTTCAATGAGGCAACTTCTACATATGGCATGGCTAATGGCAGTGGCATTGTAACTCATTTAGAGGTTGAACTCATTTTTTGGTCTATGATATGTATTAAACTCTAATTTTGATTTATATATGATGGAAATCAATAACTTGTTATACAAATTTAGTCATATATGTGTTTTAGAAAAATATTTTTAAACATTTATGTATTTGAAAATGTTTAATAAAATTGTTGAGTTTTTCCTAAATCTCAATTTTTTTTAAATTTTGAGCCTACCAAATAATTGCCAAGTCTGAGTTTTACGACAATGACTTCGCACACAATGGCTTGCCTTCACAAATCTTCATGGTCCAACATTTAGTAAACCAGAGATGAAGATAGATAGAGCTACATTAGCTCAAACTACCCCTATTGGATGATGGACATGGCATAGGAAGGATACATCACAGTTGAGGATGCTTGCCATCCACCTCCTTTCATTGGTTGTCAGTTCCTCTATTGCAAAGAGGAATTAGTACACATACGGCTTTATCCACTCCATCAGGAGGAATAAGCTTACCTCTAGTTGAGTGAAGAAGCTAGTAGCCACACATAGTGCTCTCTGTTTTCCAGATTGTTAGACTCCAAAGTATTGATAGACTCCAGCTTTACATGGCCTGTTGATCCCGAAGACGCTGCCCAGGTTGATGAAGAGGAGGCACTAGAGGGATTGATTACGATTCCATTGGATGAGGCAGACCCTCACAATGTCAATGACTCAAAGGAGGACTCCAATTTTGATGCAATGTTGGGAGATGCAGATTAGGGGCAGCAGTGTACTTTCTTTTCTTGTATTTTGATTTTCATATTGTAATTGAAAGTGAAACTTGCAGCCTTTGAGCATTTTGTTGGAACTTGTATACTATTTTTTAATATCACATGCATATTGACAATGAATTATGAAAGCAATTAAGTTTCAACATTTGCTAATTTGTTTGACTCTCATGTGAACTCTCAATTCAACACAAATGTTATGTATTAAGGATCTATAAAGTATATGATGAATGCTTTATCA
The DNA here is from genome assembly GCA_007258455.2 of Sequoia sempervirens. NCBI lineage: Eukaryota > Viridiplantae > Streptophyta > Pinopsida > Cupressales > Cupressaceae > Sequoia > Sequoia sempervirens. Next base: position 3,413 of record VDFB02328401.1, read on the forward strand.
ATGTTATCATATGAATATTTTAAATTTACCTATATATTTTAAATTTCCCCTATTTTTTATATAGCCATCCCCTTTCCGGTCCCCTGCCGTCCTCGAAACTCATCCCCTGCCATCCCCGAAACTTGTCCCCTCGTCCCCTACGATCCCCGAAACTCATCCCCTCATCCCCATCCTGGAAACTTGGGGTAGCATAGATTAAAAATGATTAATCTGTCTGTTTTTTATGGAAGGACTGATTTTTTTATGCCTGCCAAGATTTTATCACAAACTTATCAGTTATTGGCAAGTTTTTTGGTGAGTTACTTTCCAGACCTGTTCTGCTGACAAGTGCTCACAAGTTATTGGCAACTACTTGCCCAAGTCTAAATAACACTGCGACAACTACACATCTAGTAGCAGAAGAAGCAGCCTTTTTTAAAAGTACTCTGATTCAACTAAAAGGGTAGTAGTGTTGAAGCATTACTAGTTTAAAGCCATAATAATGACTGCATAGAGATTAGCAGGTGTCTCATCCCATCGTGATAAAATATTTATCAAGGTTTTGTTATTCTTGTGGAAGAAAGATTTGAGGTTTTGCAAATCTTCGTTTATCTGTGAAGTAAACCTTTGAACTCAATTGTCTTGATGGATTTATCATTGCTAAATACAACATCAAAACCATAATTTTGCATTCAGAAGGAGCAATGAGTTAATCTCAATGGTTAACATTTCTTTGTCTATATACTGTTTTCCTTCTGCTGAAAGTTCTTGATTAAAGTAATGGGCTACATATTCCCAAAATCCAATTTTTGCTGGAATTCCAGAATTCAAAATTTTGAGAAACCGTGATAGATTTCTAAGGAACAACAGAAATGTGTTTAAAAAAATGGCAAGAAGAGCCATGCACATTGATTCACACAAACCAAACAAAATGAATCTATACTTGTGCTGCCAAGTTTATATGAATAGTCTAACAAACAACACAGCCAACCACTTTGTATTGGTCATTTCCCTTGGAGATTGCAAAGAGAAATTTCAGCGTGCATAGCTCACTAAAAAGATAAGCATTAAAAGGAATATCAAAGGCTTACTCCCAATTAGTCATTTGCGTAAACCGCTGTAGACCAGCTCCATCAACACACCATGTTTTGCTCTCATTATCATAGGTAATTTTGTAGTCCTCAAGAGGAGCACTTCGTTTTTTTGTAATCATTTCTGCAATGTTATTGATGATACCTTCATTATCTGCCATAGAAGACATTTCAAATTTCAATCAATCACCAAGAAAACTGAGATTGAGAAAAAATGTTAATGTACAGCGGACTGCAGACCAAGTGGTTGAAAAGAAAAAAACATTTGCAGGAAAGAGATCAAAATCTAAGCCACATAATTCATGCATCCCTGCCATGCCCAAACATTAAGAATATCAATTGTGTGAAAATACAGAAAATATAATAACAAAATTTTGTGAACATGTCAAAAGACATATATACATAATACTATACTTGTAATTCGTAATTTAGATTTAAATCCATGCTCAAAAACAGTCAGTGAAATTGATTGAAGTATAATCTAAGTTACTGTTTCGAGTAGGGGTTTAGATACGGGTATGGGTACAGGCACAGCAGTACAGCAATTTTTTTTCTTGGGTACGGGTACGGGAGTATATATATATATATATAAACATGATGTCATAGACTCATAAACCATAAACCATTGGTGGTTTAAGCTCTTCCTCATCATCTAATGCTTGTTTTTGTTCTTCAGTCTAGGTTTCGTTGATGATATTGTGGGTAACTTGGGTGAAATGTGCTTCTTGTTTGATGCACCATATCCCACAAAAAAGCTAAACTCATTTTTTCTCTCTTATGGTTACACTCTGGCTCATGTATCTCTGCTTTTGTTGGTCTTCAAATATCTATTGTCAATAGCCTTTGGTTTGTCTGATCCAAATCTACAGCAGCAAAACTACCAAATTTTAGTATAGGGAATCAGAGGATGAATGCAGAAACATACACAAGTTAGTTAAAGAAATCCTGGTAACAGATATAACTCTTGGACTTTCTCTCCACCAAATTGTACAATATGCTAGTATACTTGAGACAACAATAGCAATGACATAAAAAAGAATAGCAAAAGAGAATTCTTTGAAAATGTCATAGACACGACCATAAATAGGGGAAGTTAACCAACAGAATGCTTCAACTAACCAAAAATTAAAACACGGCCATTCATTATTAGCATATAGACAAACATTAGAACTAATAGTTGACCAACATTATATAGTGAGCCATGTTCACTATTACAAAGATATGATTAGAACTTGCCTTACATTCTTCTGATTGGGATGTATGATAAGCTTTTGGTCTATATGTGAATGTAATATGAACCACTATCAACTTATTGTGTTGTTCTTAGTACCTGAGTTGAAACTGAACTCTTTGCAAGTAACAGGGTACGCGCAGGTTCTCTGTGGGTTCAACCGCGGTTCCTCCAGGGGCCCAGGGAGGAACCGTGGTTGAACCCACAGCGAACCAGGACCAAACCAGAACCCACAACAAATTTGGCTGGGTACAGAGGGGTAAATAGGAGGACCCGGTAACTTAGCTTATAATCAATACTAATTTTAAAGACCATTCAGAACGAAATATACAGGCATGTCTTATGATAAAAACAAATTGTAAGCAAGACTATCCAATGACAATTAGCTCACACGTGTTTTATTCATTTCTCAATTTCAAGAGCATGGTTTTATCAAGAGCTAGAAGGAATAAAATGTTTATAAGATCTGTACTTAAGGATGAAGCAAATTTGTAGATGCACCCAAAGAAGAATAAGGCATCTGTACAAAAACAAAACTTGAATATGAATTCATTCTATAATAGTAAAGGAAATAGGAAAGAAAATATATTCTGAAGATCCATACCCCCGTGTTGGAAACAAGCAGAATTTTTTAACTAATGATTTTTCACTTCTTTCATTTAGTTCATCTCATTCTGTCAAATGATAGTTTAATCTCAGCATTGCAACTTATTAAGGATTAATAACCCTCTATGAGCAAAAATAAACAAAATTATAGCAATTTCCACAGATGACCAAAATAGCTCAATAGGACGTGCATATTACTATCAATTAGAAAGGAGAACTAGGGGAAAAAGATTCTATGTTATGAAAAGTAACTAAATACTTTGTGGAGGAAAAAAGATGGCAAGTCCTGCTGCCTCATAACATATGATTTTTGGTCTCAACACATTCGATGAGTGTGGACCTTCAGCCAGCCAAGAGGAGCCCTCAAGCCATGTGACACCTAATGCTGGAGATGGCCAGGTTGAATGATTAAGCCATCTCCAACCCATTAAAAAATTCAACAGGGAAAGCCAACAAGGGTTGAGCAACTTTGGAGAAGTCCAAACAACCTGAATGTATTGCAAGTAAATACCCTATCTAGTAATAATGTTGACCTAAAACAAGGAGAAAAAGAGGTGAAGAAAGACACCTATGATCTAAGGAATACCCATGTGGAGGATGCCAATCAGTAGAGATGTTAAGAGATCGAAGAAGCAAACTGATCTCCAAATACTAACAATGTCAACAACTAGTGAGGCCCAATGAGACAATACAATCTGAAAAACAAAGTGCCAAGTAGATGTATCTCTCACGACCTTAAGCCAATCAAGGATCCAAGTCAATAGATATACAATGAAAGCCTAAAGATGCACTAAGGCAAAATGATTGGGGAAATAACTCTGCTTGGTAAATGCACTGAAACACTGTCCGTTAGCCATGAATCATATGTTGAGGCAAGAAAGTTTGGACCATTTCTATACGAGCCCAATGAGACAAACCAAATTAGGGCCCCAAACCACAGACCCATACTGATAAAGAGGGTTAATAACTATGTTAATGTGGTCCATTTTTGAAGGAATGACCTGGATATATTTGAAAACACTAGCACTCCAAGACCAAAAATGGACCATATCATCTAGATTGACAAAGATACAATTGAGAATAGCTTCAGATTGCAAGGTGGACCAGTGAAAGTGCCTGCCAAACAAGTATAAGACAGCTATTTCTACAGGCTCTCTGTTGGGGACATACTGAAAACTAAATAAAGTGTGTTAAATTTATTAAGGATGACGATGGACTCGAAAAATAAATATGATGTTTCACTGATTATATAAAGTAATAAAAGAGCACACAATTTTTGTTCTACTTAAGTATGTTTCATAAATAATGAAGCCATTAGTCTAAAAAAGTAAAATATGAAGAGATTGGAATTAACAAGGTCATGCACAAGAAAGAAACTAACCCTGAGTGTTAACAATTGATGCTGCCTGTTTTTTTAGCAGTTTGTATGCTGCATAAACCACCTCCATAGTACCACTTGTTGTTGCTGCACTCATGCACAATGGATGAATCCCCCGCTGTTGCATACTTTTCTTAAAAAATTTCCAAGGCTCAGCTGCTTCTGGAATATCCATCTTGTTATAAGCAACTACATATGGCTTATATGCAAGCTCTGGGCTAAACAGATCAAGTTCCAGACGGACAGCATCAAACTCATATTCAGGTTGTTGGCTTGTGCCATCAACAACATGTACCTGCCCAGAATAGCATGGACAGTTTATGTTACCCTAGTTATGCCTAATTCACTCCTCTAGAATGTTACTTACAGTACTATCTATATTTTGATATGTTCATTCTGTATAACTTATACAATCAAAATAGAAAATCCACAAAATTGCAGTTGAAGCAACCGCTACAGAAGTCCTACTAGAAAGACTTAGAACACACAATCTAAGTTCTTCATGAAAATGTACCAAATCCATTAAAACCAATATTATTTAGTCATGTTTATGCATACAGGAATGAAAACTATCAATTAGCATCTAGTCATGAGGCTGTGATTAGCAGAATCCAGACTAATTTTATAATTATTGGAGCAGAAAGCCTGAGAAAAGGCAATGGAGTATGAGGAACTGTGTTATAATTCTTCATTATCACTCATTTCAACTTATTAAAAACCATACGCTGCATCACCATAACAATTGTCCAAGTTAATTCTCAAAAATAGAATACAATACAAATTGCCAGCAGAAGAGAGAAATCTGTAGAGGGAAATGTGATAGCCCACTTAAAAGCCATCTTGTGGTAGAAGCATACAGGAGGAAAAGGTCCAAAATGGTCAGGATAAAATGTAAAGAACATAATATTTCCAGACAAACCAACATAGCAAAGAAACACAATTAACTGCAAAACAAAATCAATGTAATCAGACAACACTGGATTGAAGATGCATCAGCTATAGTTAGCATTGAGCAATATAAAACATTGATTTGTGGGAACTTCTGGCCAAATCAAAGACAGTGAATAATCCCAGCACTAATACTTTGTCAGACCTCTTATTTTAGTAGAGTACCCTCATGATAAAATATAAGGGTGCCAACAACAGAGTCTCAGTTTATAGCTTAATTTCTCCCTACGGCCTGACAAATCTCCAGGTCAAGATGGGTTCCCAGAAAACTCTATCAGAAGTACAGGCATTTACTCAAGGACTTAATAGATATGGTAAATCCATCATGATGATATCAAAATTCTGTTATAGATATGAACTCCACGCATATCATATTTTGTCAAGAATAATTGTCAGTGGAACCATCAAAACACTTTCTATAAATCTCACTTTGTAAGATATCCTATAAGACTATTAATAAAATTTATAATCTGTTGTCTATAGCTCATTTTGCATCAAATTACTTCAGAAACTCAAACTGATATTTTACAAAATGTGAAATTCAAGATGAGATAATTATAGCTCAAGAGACCATCCATACATGTAATTGTGCATACTTATGGAGTTGTAATGTCCCCTTTTGGGGATATACCTGATTTTGCCCAAAAGTAACAATTCCAACAATATAATTTGTTTTACAAATAGTATTCTAAATTAAATCATATAAAAGTTATTGAACTTAAGCATAAATGAATAATTAAGATAAATAACATCACCTAATTGGATCTAATCTATAGTTTCACTTCCAATAACCAACCATAGCAGGGATTGGAGAGGAAAACACGATAGGTTGCCTAGAGACTGTTCATCACAATTAAGCCCAAGAGCGTGGCATAACACCCCTTGGCCCACAAGTGGTAGGAACTCCCGTCCATCCAACATGGGGTGGCCTACTTATATTGTGGGAACTGGTCTGCTGCCTCTCCCAATCGTGTTTCCTTGCTAATCCATGCACAATTGCTTGTAGGGAAACAAATAGATTAAATCAATAACTATAAGAGTCTAAATAGATTAGCAGTTCCCATTAGTAACTAGATTAAAGATACATAAGAGATTATATATTAAAAAATATACTCAATCATGTTGCATACCAATCACTTATTAAATCAAATGGCTGCTGTTTTTCTGAATGCAGATTCTTCATATAATTGTTATCTACTGAAATTGCACCCTTATCAAATTGCAGAACTTGATACTTCAGAGAAACATGGGAACTTTTCCAGGTTGTGGGTCACCTAAAAATGGAAAAAAACCTCCGGAGAAGGCTGGCTTCCTTTGGTATCACCTAAACTACTGATCTTTGTAAGGAAAAGGGAGGAGTGCATGAAAATGAAAACTAAATCCTATGGTGATACATCAAATTGACAAAAGCAATAAGACACTCAGGTTACACTTAAATACTGATGATGGATATGGGACTGCACAACAAGTTTTTGTAGATTATGCATAAGTATTTCACAAACAAGCTTGACATGCACACACTTTTAAGAAGGAAAAGCAATTTTTCACAAATCAAAAGGGTCATGTGCAATTCAGTAAAACACAATTTGTAACTTACATAATACTACTTTTGCAAAGAAAGGCATGCTAACATGAGACAAAGCTATAAGGAAATAGAAAGATTTCACGAAGTAGCTTGATCAATCACCTAAAAATGCACAATATTTTGCAAGAACCAGAAGGCAAATTGAACCATCAATGGTAACCAAAGTAAATTCTATATATCATGCTCCAAATGAGTTACAAAAGTTTGCTAATCTGAGAGAGGACTGCAAAAATCACAACTTCAGAAAAGCATAAGAAGAACTCTCTACAAAATGAGGCAAAAATGCCATATATACAACAAAACTCAAAAGCGTCGGCCTCTGCCCTAAGGTTTACAAAAATGAGTCGGTTCCTAAACACGTTGGCCCTCAGATCTTTTGGAATAAAGTTAATGCATTCAATGTGCATCCCCCGTGTTCATGTCGGTGAAGGATCGCCCTCAGGAGTAGCCCTTAGATTTTTTGAAACCATCGCATTAACTTCTGGCCTTCGTGTCCACCCTCGAGAGCTTCATCAAAGCCGCTTTGAACGAGCTGCAGCATTATCATAAATGTCGATCCACCTTTGCTAGCCGACATCCCAGCTGTCATTGTGACTCGCGGCCTCTTCCACTTCGGCTTTCTTCTTGCTCTAGATCCTTTTGCAAGTTGACCCCCTTGAGAGACAGCATCCGACCTTCATACTAGATCCGAACACCATTGTTCACCGAGCCGATCCATTGCTTTTGATCACAAAGTAGATCCATCCTGCATACAATCTATTGATCTTCTTCACCGGTCAAACTGCCACGGTTCGCCTTCAGCCTCCTCTGATTGGTTGAACAGACACCACGTAGGATTTTCAAGCGGTCAAAAGTCGTTCAACAAAATCACATGTCGGTGAGACACTAGCCGTGTCTCCCTGATGTGATTATACTCCACAGCAGCAATCGGCATAGCTTAGAACTGTTGGCAAGACTTCACATCGAGCTACAAGAGTTATATCGATATCCAAAACTATCACCCAGACTATCGCTATCGGCCAGACATCAGAGCGAGTCCTTAAGAGTCATACCGATATCCAAAACCATCGGCAAGAGTATCGCTTTCGGCAAGAGGTCATACCAAAAGCACCTAACAGTAGATATCATTCCATTTAGACCATCGGCAATAGTCTCGGCGATGCTCAACACGAACACACCCATCGGCAAGACAAACAGGTCGGACAAAGGTCTCAGCGAGCCTCCATCAGTCACACCGAAGAGTTAAAAACCATTCGCTGAGACCTCACCCCGTCGGCAAGATATTATACCGAAGCCACAAACCTTCGGCGAGACCACCATGAGTCGGCAAGACATCATAGCAAATGGCAGGACATTATAGCGAGAGCACCCTCTGTCGGCAAGACCACCAGTCATCGGCAAGACATCACACCGAAGCCACAAACTTTCCCTGAGCGCAGATTCTTTCCCCGACGCTAACCTTGTGAACAAGGGTCAGCAAGACATCACCCCGAACTCGCAACCCTTCGCCGAGACCTCCATCAATCGGCAAGACGTTATGCCGATCGAAAATCTTTCGGCCAGACTACCGCCTTTTGACGAGACGTTACAACGAGCCCCAATCTTTCGGCGAGACCTCACCCTTTCGGCGAGACATCACACCGAACTAACCTCCCTTCGCCGAGACCTCCATCAGTCGGCAAGACGTTATGCCGAACCCTTCATCTTTCGGCGAGCTCGGACCATTTCGGGTAGACCACCAGCGGTTGGCGAGAGGTTACACCGAGACCATTCCACTTCGGCGAGACATCACCTCGAAGGCACGACCTTTCGCTAGAGTGGAAGAGAATCAAAACCTGGCCCTCATTGGGAAGATAAGGAAAGATGGTAAGAAAGGATATGACAACAGTCAATAGGGCAAGGCAGAAAGATTAGATTCTTCAAACCAAGGGAAGAAAGACTTGAGTCGTGCGAAGTGTTTCAAGTGCCACAAGATGGACCACTATGAATCGCAATGTCCTAAGAGGAAGAAAGCCAAGCAAAAATAGCAACAAGAGTTTGCAAGGAGCGCAAAAACTTTAGCTAGAGCGAATGAGTTAACATTTTGTCATGACCCGAAAATTGTAACACTATGATAGAAAGCATGGAAATACAAGTAAATAAATAAAATACATATTAAAAATATATGAAGAAATATTAGAAATTTAATATTATTATAATTATAATTATCATAAGATAATATTATAATTGCAATTATCAAAATATAAATAGAAATATTAACATCCTAAGTATTATTATAATTGTAAATATTGAAATATACATATATATTAAACAAGAAACATCTAATACATTAAATGTGTAAATATAAAACAATGTATATAATATACAAAGGAAATAACATAATACAAAATTAGGTATTGATCCCATGTTAAAGGCAGCAGACTAAATGATATAAACCATAACTAATAGTATATGCAGTGATGGACTTAAGTCAGCAAATAAATGCAGCGATGGAATTAAATATAGTTACCTTTTAACTTTAAAGTGATCAATTAGTTTGGAAAGAGCAGCAATCATGCTGTTTGAAGGAGAATAAAATTAAAAGCGGCGATCAGCAATGAGTCGTGCCCTTTCGAAGGGCTGTTTCTATTCAAAGAGATGCCTCTCTTCATGGAAGCAGGAAGAAATAAGAGAAAGGAAAATAGCATTGAAAATAAGAGGGATCTGCACTCAGAAAGGCAATGGAATGGAATAAGAACAGATTGCAGCAGACCAAAGAAGGAATTTTGGGAATATAACAGCAGATACATTCGTATGATATACTCAGAATTAGAGGAAGAAATATATGGGAAGAGGTTGGCTCAAGAGGAGATAAATGAAGACAAACGGTAAATCAATAAGGGAAGTAAGTTGAATAGAATTAATTATAAATATATAAATATACCTAAATATATATAAACTCATATAAAGTGATTATTGATTATTGGAAGATGGAAATATATATATCTGCACTCAGAAAGGCAATGGAATGGAATAAGAACAGATTGCAGCAGACCAAAGAAGGAATTTTGGGAATATAACAGCAGATACATTCGTATGATATACTCAGAATTAGAGGAAGAAATATATGGGAAGAGGTTGGCTCAAGAGGAGATAAATGAAGACAAACGGTAAATCAATAAGGGAAGTAAGTTGAATAGAATTAATTATAAATATATAAATATACCTAAATATATATAAACTCATATAAAGTGATTATTGATTATTGGAAGATGGAAATATATATATATATATATTATGTACTATTATGCAATAATGATGCTTGCAGCAATTATTAATCCTTATCAGTAATCATTCTTTGAACTAACCTATTTGTTCTCATTAAGCAATATCTTCTGAATATAAAAATCATCGATTAAGAAGAGAAAACATACAGACCAGGAAACAAAAGGGAATCAGTTCAGTTCATCACCGCAGATTGCTAGTATCAGATATATCATGTATTCAGGTGTATTTCTAAATTCTGCCATTCATTATCTTACATCTGTATAAATATTGCCATGCATAATAAAAGAATATTTAATGTGTTATTTCTTATGATAGAATAAAAGATATGTTTGATTGTTTGGAACCCACCTTGTAGGAAGGGCCTAGGTTGTAAGCAAAAGGGATAAACGAGGCTAGTAGGTAGCCAACTAGAGGGCACTTACATAGAGAGCCAAGTTACCCACTTATGGCCCCTGCCCAACTCCACAAAGTGACAAGTGTCTTCAAGGGGTTGGGACATGTTGATGTGTTTTTCATGACCGCACCAACGCAGAATAAAGTCGCCAACGACTACCCTATTCTCTCTTGATCAAAGTATCCAGCACGCTAAGATTGCGAGAGAGTTCGTGCGTTCAACTCCAAGGTTCCTTCAATGTGAATGGTCTCAGTTGGCTTAATGTGATTTGCTGGTATTTCAAGGGGACTTACGAAATTGTTCGGCAGCGGAGAAAGGAATTCGAATGCTCGAAAGGTTTGTCTATAAAGTTCTTGTTTCAGAAGGTACTGAATGTAAATAGTGCTGAGTTAAGAAGGCTCTAATCTACTCTAAGGCATGGGACGTGGCGATCAATTCTCACAAGCTTCAACCAGGCTTTGCTTTGCCTTGCTTCGGACAGCCTCCATAGAACCGGTGCAATCTTCAGAGGAGTAGCTCAAGGTGTTCAAATCACAACTTAGCATAAAAATACCATCACAACGACGCATATAAACACACAAATCATGATCAAAGTTAAGTGCACGATATTCCAGTTGACCACACAAGGCGCATTCACCATCAGCGAACACACTAGTGGTATGGATAGACGAAGTTTGCTCAAATTGAAGACCACATTCCACAGTTACTATCACCTACGTACATGAAATGAAACTTATTCTACTTTAAGCCACTACTTGAATCAGAAAGACGGAGAAACCTTGCTAGCTACTCACAACAAAAGATGAAATTCACCATCAATGAAAATTCTTTTTATTGGGAGAGTGTTCACAACAATTTCTTACAAAGTTTTAAAGGAAAAACTTTCCTTCTTCTTCAAACTACTCTATCAATCTACGCTATGCTACTTCTAAGCTATTACCTAGATGTCTCTCTATTCTAATCTCTACTGTCTAACTTCTACTCTAATGAGATACAAATGAGGGGGACCCCCCCTTTATAGAGCTGGCCAAGTCCAACGGACGGCTCAAATTACAATCGGCTGGATGGCCCAGATTTTGCCACCTCAGCCCTAAACAAGATTCACCCTAAAAACCGCCACCAAGAGGAGTGGGGTAATAAATGAGCCATTAATGTCCATCATCTTCTAGAAGATTCTTGTTTTGAAACGCGTTCACACTGTTCAATTTCCAACTGCAGGCCTGATCAAATAGACTCAACTACAGGCACGTTCTCGATCCAACTTCAAGGCAGCAACTTCATTCTTCTGCTTTATGATAATTTTCAACACTTGGGTCTTCATTATTTCAATTCTTGAATTTGAAGGATTTCATTCTTGGCCTCGATCATTTCTTCACCTAAGTTGGGCGCATTCAGATCTATGTGGAGGAGTTTCAACCCTTAGCCATTTCTTCCAAGTACTTGCTTCATGATTCTATCGTCTTGGACTATCTGCTTCATCACCGCTTGGTTTTGACGTTCAGCCTGCGAAACAAACAAAAAGGACATCAAAACATTATACAATATAAATCCACTCTACCTACCAGATCCTGGCGTTTTGACTTCCAAGTTCTAAGTAATCTCTGGATTTGATGAGCTTTATCAATCTTCTTCTAACAAACTTCATCTTCAAAGTCTTCATGCCTTAGCCAAATTTCAACTTCCTCAAGGGTGCATTTTAAAAAAAATCATCTTTTAAAAGTGTTAGCTTCAACTACATCTTCTTCACTTTCCCAGCTGAGGCGTTTACTCTTAACATTTCATCCAACTCTGGCTCCAGAAAATTGTTTTCACGAAGAATTCAAGCAAATTCGCCAGCCAAAGCACTTTATTTCAACAACACGCTCATTCCTTGCCCTAGAAAATTTTTAAATTTTTACTTAGGAAATTTCATAATTCAAGTGCCCATCAAAAATCTTCATCCTGAAGGCCCCAGCGAAGTGTGGGAGACTTTAAAATCCATTCCTCATTGCAGATGTCAGATACCCAGAAGAAAATTTTCTTCAGAACTTGTTGAATTCATGGGTATACAACAAACGGGTTCATTTAATTTTTGAATTTTGAACCTTAGAAAAATAATTTTCACAAATCACATCTGTGAGTATCTTGTTGCTCTGACTCGAAAATTTTATCAATCCTGTGAAGCTGATATCATCTGACTTCATCTCAGGCAATTTTATTCGTGCTTTCGGAAAATTTTACCTCCTTCAAGTCTAGGCGTGATTTTCCTAAGGAAGAAAATATTGTGCCTTAGAAAAATTTAAAATTATTTAGCACATTTTGCACTTGCCTTAGAAAATTTTATTCAACTTCATTCATTTGTCAGTGGTGAGAAATTTTCTCAATTCACTTGGAAAATTCTAATGCCCGGAGTGCATATGTCATGAAGAACATATTTCTTTCCAACGCCGTAGTATATTTTTATCTCCTCTTGGGCGCATTTCACTTGGGCAAGAGGATATTTCCTCTTAAATTCCCACGCCTAGCAATATTCATCATCTCTACCTTTACTTTTCAACTCAACATTCACTCTTTACTTGGCGCCTTCAGCATGTGTAGGAGGAATAACTTTTACCACGCCCAACATGTGACCCTTGAGCTCCCCTCTTTTGTCTTTACATGCCCTCATTTGGGCGCATTTGAGCATAGGAGGATGAAACGCCTTTTGACTTGTTGACCTTTTTCTAGCTTGAGGTGGGCGCATTTGGCCATATGAGGAGGATAAGAATTTTGACGCCTTGACTTTCCTTTGGCTTTTCTCTAAACTTGGCGCATTTGAGGGGGTGAGAGGGATGAACTTCTCTTAGAATATTTTCTATCATCTTGCTTGTGAGGGCGCATTTGGCCTAGGCAAGAGGATGAAACTTATGCCTTAGAGATTTTCTTGACCTCTATTACCTTGTGGGCGCATTTGAAGTATGGAGGTGGATATTGCTCATACTTAGAAACTTTTCAAACACCGTGAATGCAAGCTGGGTGCATTTGGAGGTGGCAAGAGGATGAAACACAACACTTAGAAAATTTTCATGACTTCCAACTGAGATGGGCGCATTTCACCTAGGGAGCAGGATGAACACTTAGAATATTTTTCATCAACTTCCTCAAAGTGGGCGCATTTTGCCAAGGCAGGAGGATAAACTTGACACTTAGGAATTTTCCTGACTCTCCAGCTAGCTGACGATGAGGGCGTATTTTCAAGGTGGTGAAGGATGAAATCTCAGACTTAGCCATTTTCCCTTCCTTCTGCCAAAGTCTCCATGTCCTGCTATTTATAGTAAGTCCCATGATTTCCACACTTCTGAGGCTCAGAATGATTTGAAATTTTAAACACTGGACCCTCATGACCTCGTCAGCTTGTTCACACTGCTATCCTGAGCTAGCCTGCTATTTTTAGCCCATTTCCGGCGGTGGTTTACTATTTATAGTAACCGGGCCATTTAAGACTTCCCTAACTCCGCTTGACTTGAATTCAAAACATGTTCTCACCACGGACTGGCCAAGGACATCACTAGCCGGCCGCTGGATTTACTATTTCAGCCGCCAAATGCCTTACTATAAATAGTAAGTGCTTCGTTTGCCTTCAAATTTTACCGGTGGATTGCTTGAAAGATGTTGATCGTAGTGGGATACACCGATTTTCAAAAATTCTGACCTTTTATGCCTCTTTTTGGGTCCCGAAGCTGGAAACCCTAATCTGACTTGCATGCATATCAAATGGCCTCTGTTTGTCCTCGTTTTTGTTGCATTGCGATCAGTTTGTGATTTTGAAGTGCTAGGAGGCGGCTGCCGGAATGCATATGCTAAAAATAGTAAGTTCTTGAATAAGTGATTATCTCCGTTTGCATGTCATATCACTGCGAAGCTCTCAAAAAACCCACAAGGAATCACTCGACATGCAAAGAAAAACTCCTTATATGCAAACCTCTAAAAATAGCCTCCTCAAGGCTGAATTCGAAGTCGCGATTCCACTTTGCATGTTATACCATTGCGAAGGTCTTTGAAAACCCAGAAGGAATCTCCAAACATGCACCGGAAAACTCTGCATATAACCCCTAAAATTTGCTTCAGAAGCCAGACTGCTAAAAATAGTAAGTGGTTCGTTTCAGCCCAAATTTTGTAGATGAGTAGCTTGACATGTTCTGAATGCAGTGTGACTGTCGAAACCTTGAAAATGCTGAAGGAACGCCTGGAATTACACACTTACTAAAAATAGTAAGTTGTCAGAATCTGATGAAATTTAGCTGAGAGTCTACTGGAAGCATGCTGACAACAACATTAGTCTCATATTTCAATTTGATTACTTCATTTGATTTCGAACTGCCCAGAAAAATCAAAACCCTAATTTTCAGACTTGGCCAAATTTTCGCGTTTAAGCTCACAGACGAGCACATCCTAGAAAGACAGATAGTAGAAAAGAGAGACAACAACAAAACGACCCAAAAGCAAAGCCAAAATTAGGGGGGGGGGCCATTTGCAATGGGGCGATGTGTGAAAAAGGTCACAACAGGACACTGATGGGGAAAGCAGATACAAGTCACCAAGGGGTAGGGTTGTGGTATACACCCTCTTAGGCTTGGTATATGGCTTCAGGCGGACCCATCATGTCCCTTCTCCCAAAATCCTAATATGTTTACATTGTTGATAATCTATGGATGTGATGTAATTGTCTAACTCTCATAAGCATATATATTATATAATATATATATACTAAGTTGCCGGTTCTAGTACGGGTTCAGATACAGGTACGTGAGTATTTATTTATTTATTTATTTATTTATTTATTTATTTATTTATTTATTTATATTTATTTTATATATATAATATATATATAATTTATAAATTATAAACATAATGTCATAAGCATGTTCAAAATTATAAATTTAATTATAAGAACAATGATATTCATCAAACATAAATGATAAACTATTAAACATGGGGCATTTATTTAGGAGAAATACTCTCTTAAATAGGGCATTTATGGTTTTCATTCCCATATAAATCTCCTCAATCAGCTTAAGGACTATACGGACTGATTCTGACATTAACCTACAGGCTCCACTTCCACAATAGGGTATTGGAAAATTGAATAAGATATATTCCTATATGTTATTCAAATGTGTGCATATTATCTGTGATTGAAGAACTCTTGAAATCCAATAGTGTAACCCTTGTCTACTGACAATGTAATTGATTCCATTTATTCCCAGATTTTTATAATGGTCTAAAGTTTCACACAATCACTTTACAAGTAGCTTACTAGACTCACATGATACCTTACAATAAGCGTAGTCTTCTTATATATTGATGCTCTTAAAATGCACTTCGTAATGGTATACAAAGCATAATAATCGCAAGGTTCTTCAACAATAACATAATCTCCAAACTACCCTTTTAATAGATAAAAATATCAGTTAGAGAAAAAGCTCAATGGTGTAAAACCCATTCGCTGTGGGTTTGGCTAGAGTTCCTCCCTGGGGCCCTAGGTTCTCTGTGACAAAGAACCCAGGGGCCCAAGGAGGAACCCTAGCCGAACCCACAGAGAACCAGAACTGTATTTTGCCGGGTACGGAGGGGTAAATAGGACCTGGTAACTTTGTGTGTGTGTGTGTGTGTGTGTGTGTATTGTTCATATGGTGTTTGCAAGATTCAAACCCAAGATTGCATTATTGAAGAGATATTTTAATTGGTAAGGTGAATCCTAACCCTAGTTGCTGCAATTGGTGTTCAGTAGGCAAATTCTAGGACAAATCGGGAGAGGGACATTACACATTTAGACTTGAGACAACTTTTTACATGATGTCATGGCTATCTACTAACATTGTATATGGTGTAGGATGGTATGTGGATAGTGGAGCATCCAAACACGTGACCTTCAACAAGAAGGTGTTCAACAAGCTTCAAAACTTCAAAAAACATGAGGATGGTGTACAGGTGGAGTTGGGCAATGATGCCACTTGTCCAATTACCATATAAGGCTTTGTCTCGTTCCAAATGCCTCTAGGTGATGTTCTTAAGCTAGATGATGTCTTGTGTGTTCTTGGTTTAATGAAGTGTCTTCTTTTAGTTTCTTGCGTGACAGATTTATAGTGTATCACTGAGTTTGATAGTTAGCAAGTCGTCATTAGAAAATACAACCCTAACCCTGGTCAAATTTTGGTCATAAGAGTTCAAGATGGTGGCCTTTACAGGCTACTTGCTGATCCAGTTGAGCAGTTATGACAGGATGCCAGGATGGAGGAGTGCAGAAACCTTAGCTAGTGCAGATGACTTGACATTTAGACTTAAGAAAACTTTCTACATGGTGTCATGCCTATCCACTAACATTGTTTCCAGAGTAGGGTGGTATGTGGATAGTGGAGCATCCAAACATATGACCTTCAACAAGAAGGTGTTCAACAAACTTCAAGAAAAAGAGGATGGCATACAAGTGGAGTTGGGCAATGATACCACTTGTGCAGTTACCGAACAAGACTCTATCTCTTTCCACATGCCTTCAAGTGATGTTTTTGAGTGAGATGGTATCTTGCATTTTCCTAGTTTAATGAAGTGTCTTCTTTTAGTTTCTTGTGTGACAGATGTATAATGCATCACTGAAAATGATGGTTAGCAAGTGATTAATTGAAAATACAACCCCAAACCTTGTCAAAATTTGGCCATAGGAGTTCAAGATGGTGGCCTTTACAAGCTACTTGCTGATCTAGTCAAGCAAGAATGCCAAGATGTCATGATGGAAGAGTGTCCTTCCAAATTTGTGGAGACAATTCTAAACCTACCATGGAATCATTGATTGATTCCATGCATGCAACTGATGAGACTCTAACTCCAATTGCCAAAGGATTCTCTCAAAAAAAGGAAGCTGATTTTATTAAGGTTTGCTTCAGTTGTTGGAAGTTTGATATGCTGAGGGTGAGACTTGGATTGGTGAACATTTTCCTTACAAAGAGGAGGTGTTAAAATTTTTCACCTTGAGTTGCTCAGTCAATGTTCTCACAATGATAGCAACAGATCCAGACCTATGTGTAGCTAAGAGATCAACATGGAGAGGTTTTAGTTATATAGGAAAAATATGTAATGTCCCCTTCTACCTAGTATTCAGACATTGATGGAGTTTGGCCTATTGTTTGACCCTCATAGGCCAAGGAGTTGATGAGAGGGTCGTTTGGGCAGTTGTTTGTGGCCTCACATTTGATTTTATATGATTTTAAGGGAGATAATATATTTTCTCATGTTATAATGTTATAATGTTTATTTGCACTTTATATTATAATGATATTTTAATATTATTAAAGTGCAATTAAATATTATTTTAAAGTGGGAAATATATCTTTTATCCCACATTGGCAAGAAAAGTGTGTGAGACCTCCAAGAAAAGTATAAAAGGATATTAAAAGGGCTTATTTTTTATCATCCAAGTATTTTGATATTGACATTGATTGAGTTTATTGTGGAGCCTAGGGTTTCTGCAGTTTCTACATTCGATCATTGAGACCGAAAGCTCTCTTTGATTGGCATAACTGAGGTGGTGAAAGATCCTCCAAAGGGTTGCAGCTGAGAGAAAGATACTTCAGTCTTTCGATTGTGCTTCATTGCAAATTTTGTGGCCTTTGGCCAAATTTGGGAATAAAGATTTCAAATCAGCTTATTAGAGCATTTTTGGAGATTCATTGGGGAATCATTTTCTGAATTGTAATAATCAGTCAATAAGGAAATCAATTTGCATCATAGAGTTCATCTCTCAGTTCAAAGAGAAGAAGATACATTTACAGATGAGGGAACATCAAGTTGGCAACCTGAAGGTCGACTCCCAGACATAAAAGAAGTTCGACATTTGCAGTTGAGAAAGCGTCTATTCCAGTTTGGGAAGTCATATTTCTTCAAGAGAATTCTGGCGCAGTCTTAGCGGGCGGTCAAAGTGATTCTAAACCCAGGAGTGAGTCATCATCGAATAAGTCAGGTGTGTCAGCCGCTTAAGACAAAAGCAGCTATGGTCCACTCTCAGCCGCTAGAAGACAAGTATTGAAGCATTCGTTATTTGCAAAGAGCTGGAATTGTTATAGCGTCGATTCAAGAAACTTGAAGATTATATTTGAGTCAATAGATGACTCTAGTTCGAATCATGCTTCTAAAGAGTGGATAATATTCAAAATTAGTGATGTGGCGCATTTCTAACAAAAGACAAGAAGAGCCACTAATGAAGCTGTCAGAAGATGCTTAGCTCAAACTCATCGGATATTTAGTCGATAAAAGACAAGGCGCCAGGAGATTATTGCTTGAGGCTCATATTGGTGCGATTTTTAAAAATTGGGGCTCGAGACAAAAATAAAGGCAATCACAGGATAAAGACGTTTTTAGCCAGAGACATTATTTTGTTGAACTCTAATACTGGGAAGTTCATGGTTATTCAAGGAACCTCTGGCTTGCTTGGAATTGAAGCAGGATGACTTCAGTTTCTGGGGCTGCATATGGTGTTTTTGAATTGACAATTGGAGGCATCATCAGTATTCAACATTGGCTGGGCAGTGCTTTCTTCACTATTCCATTGCTACATTCATCGGCCAGTATTTTGATATCAGTTGGAGGTCTTAACTACAATTACATATTTGCTGTCATACACACAAAAGCCTTTTGATATTGAAGGGATCGACATTTCCAGGTTCTTCATGCATTTGAACTCATATTATATTTGCATAGTTTGTCCATGGATTGATATCAGCATCCATGATAATGTACATCTGCTAACTAGAGCAGCTTTGTGATTGTCATCTCTATAAAAAATTAAGGGAGTTGATGTTATTAGAACCTGTAGCTGTTTTTGCATATGATCAATATTTTGAGATTTGCATCTTATATTGAACCTCTTATATGGCTGTCAATTGCACATACAGTTGCCATTTAGTTGCATATATTGTAAATCATTTGCAGAGACTGTAATATGTTATGAGCAGCAATGTTAAAGAGTTTGCAGGATGCACACAAACTGTTTGTTCAAATGTTTATATGCTGTAGCAGCTAGTTGCATGAGTGTCAGTCAAACTAGTGGATTGAGAAGTCAAAATACATGTTTGCATTGCACTGATAATCCTCTAGCATATTTGAATAAGTCAATTGGAAGTCCTTTCATACTTCTAGCATCAACCCAAAACAGAAATACAAGACAGAAATCATTAACCAGCAGGAATACAACTGCAAGACAACTGTTTGACAGAATGTTCAGTTGCTGAGACTAAGAAAATTGAGTCATAAACAGCAAGGGACATTACAAAATAAGACCCAGCTGTGCAGGGAGTTCTCTTTGAGACTAGGGCCGAATTAACTACTTAAGGCTTGAGTGATTTGTGGATGTAACTTAGTTTCGACTACTTTGATTAGGAGTTTCTGTTGTTAAACTAGGTTGCTTGATCAGTCAAACTACGCATTCACTCCCATGAGTTGTAAGCTTAACTTGGAGCTCTACTTTGACACCTCATCTAGTTTCTCATAGATAGATTTATAATGCACTTGTTTATTTAAAGGGCACATACTCTAATTTTAGTCATGATGCATATAGAATCTCTTTTATAAAAGTTCATTCAAGTGCAGTGTATTTCTTTTCAGATTTTATGAGAAGACGGTTGGAGGTTTGAGAGTTCAATACTGTGTATTTTTTATTCACATTTTCAGCAATATGTGTTTGTAAATTACCATAATCAGAGATAATTGTTTTGATTGAAGTTTGTGTGTTTTAAGCTACCTAATTTAGGACAAAATTTTATGAATGCAGAATCTGCTTACCATAGTCAGAAGTTTGTGTGTTTTAAGCTACCTAGTTTTAGGACAAAATTTTATGAATGCAGAATCTGCTTGCCATGGTCAGAATATTAACGGTGAAAAGGAATTTGGAAAAGTCTGTGACTTAGTGTGGCTCCTCCAATCTCTTTGAGACAAGGAAAATCCATGAAGTGTAACTGCAAAGGTTCCCCCTACCTAAGTTTGACCCCCTCAAGACCTTCTTTGGTGTCCTGGAGCTTGTTTATGGCCTGGGTCATGGCTTTTAGTGAAAGATGCAACACTGCTGCATGATGATGTGGATAACCATTTGGTCTCTTCCATGGCTAGAAATGGCTAGTTTATCCTTAGTGTGGCCCATATGATGACCCCTACCCTTCCATTTTTCATATCTTTGCATTATCTTACCTAAATGTTGCTAGAATTTCTACTAACTACTACATTCAACTCCATTTTGCTCTCGTCTGTATCAGAAACCTCCATTAGAGTTCTAGTTGATTGCAATCAAATTCCTGTGGGAATGTTCATCCTACACTCCCACACATCATTTTGCAGGCTAAATAGGAAGGAGATACAAGGGGTTGCTACAAGTCTTCTCAAATTGCAGCTCTTGTTTCTTTCAATGCTATTTCAGCAGCTAGGCATGCTTGGGCTGATGTAGGTCACCTTTGCACATGCTTCTCTTAGAGCCAGCTACAAGGGCTCCTTGCCATGCAAAAAGAAAGTTTCTTTCCTTTATGCTATTAGCCAGGTTATTTATATGTTCATCTCTTCATACAACAAATAACAAGCTAGCTTAATTAGTTCAGTACATGTTGGATGTTTTTCCTCTTATTTTTTAAAGTTTTTGTTGTATTTAGTTTAGGTTTGTTTGCATTGTTCTAGTAAAATAGATTAGATTCAGCTAATCTTAAGTGATGCAATCAGGCAAACTAGCCTTCGCAAACCACTAGCACACAGCATCAGAGCTTTTCAATCTAAAGACCTGAAATTCAACAACTAAATCTGATACCTTCAAAGAATTTGGCTCCAATTTTCCAAATTGATTGCTAACAATTTATTCTTCTCCAAAACAAAACAAAATTCAACTCAGTTCCAACACCCCTAGTAGTGACCATGTTTACTACACCTAAAACATGTGAAGGTGAAAGATACAGAGGTCAGTGAGCAATGTAAGCCAGGGCAATGTGCAAGCAAGCTATGCATTGTGACACCTGGAGGCCCAGGAGTCATGACCATCAGAAACAGTCTATAAGATACCTTGTTCCTAAATGTCACTTACACTGCCATCCCATAACTCCAAAGATGCATGGTCAACACAGAAATGCAACACTCCTATTTTTACATAATAAATGACATAAATATGCCTACATATTGATAACCCTCATGGAGACCAATTAGCCAAGAAAACAGAAGAAATGGAACACCATAAGTTCTTATTACCAGAAGATAAAATGACCATATAACAAGCTAATATAAAAGCACAAAAGACAAAGTTTTCAAAATAATTAGCGCATTTACCAGGACGTGACATCTTTCAGTGTGCCGCAAAAACTCGTGACCTAAGCCAAAACCACGATGTGCACCTTCAAGCAGACCAGGCAAATCTGCTACAACCATAGTGGCATCATAATCCAGTGATACCACACCAAGATTGGGCAATAATGTTGTAAATGGGTAATTTGCAATAGTTGGCTGAGCTGCACTTATGGCACTGAGGAAAGTGCTTTTGCCGGCATTTGGGATCCCCACAATTCCCACATCAGCAACAAGCTTTAGTTCCAAGTCCAACCACCTGGTAGAAAGATTAGCTGCAACTTCAATGACCAGGAAAAATCATTCGGCGAACACCAATGCGACCAGTGTCAAAAATTTAAAAGA